>VFFE01004682.1:0-274802 GCA_008921705.1 Burhinus oedicnemus | reverse complement strand
AATTTTTCCTTTTTTTTTGTTTTTTTTTTTTTTTTTTTTTTTTTTTTTTTTTTGAGACGGGAAAGGGAAGTTTAGGAAAATTAATAAAGTGCTCATTCTTATATACAAAATATAATTTCAACATGCTTTTTCTGTTACTGTCAGTTCATATTCCTTAGGAAAAAGCTGAAGTGAAAATTAACAAAATTCAGTGAATGCTTGCTGGAAAATATTTGCTTTATAACGAAAACACAGGCATGCCATGACAATACTTAGAATGGAAGGCAGAAGGCATTTCAGATACTTTTGCTATCTTAGAGAACATTATGTAATTTGTTACTTAGATGCCATTAAGCTACATTAAAAAAAAATAAATCAGACATTCCAAACAAAAATTACGAAAATGCCCTTTTTTTCCCCCCTGTAGTACAGCCTGTAGCATCCAGGGTTCTGACCCTGGTAAGACCCTAAGTCTGGCAAGCAACTGTGGGACTGGAAGTTGCAAGCTCCAGCTGCACCAAAGCTCACTCCCTCTGTGCTTGGAGCCCCCTTGCAGACTACAGTGATCTGCACAAGCCAATTTTTTTCTCTCTGTCTGGGATCTGGCAATGACCTCCTGCAACCTAACTGCTCTCCCCACCAGCCTTTTCTCCAGATTCTGTGTTGACCTGGCAAATGCTTCTAGCTGTAAGGAGATGAAAAGAAGGTAAGGAAAAAATGGGGGGGAAAAAAAAAGCAAGCCCTGCAGATGAAAGTCTGAGGCAGTGTTTTCCTTTCCAAAGTGCTGCTACATTCCCATAAGCTTGTGGTTTCCTGCATTCTGCTAGAGGGCTTTTTTACTTTTTTTTTTTCTTTTCTTTTTTAAATCCTTCTGGTCATATCTGAAGAGGGAAAATGTCCAGCACTAACAGGAGGCCTTTTGTTCTATTCCTTTCTAAGTGGACTTTAACCCAGTTACTACAGACTGAGTCACTGTAGAAACAAATAAAATAAAAGCTCTCTGTTTTGTCCCTCTGGACAGGTCAGGGACATGTTAAGTTCTGTTCTCCCTCTCGTGCTTTCTGGAAGCAGTACTAGACCTGGCATTACACTGCAATAATAATGAACATAGTTTATGGCTGTTCTTTTTCATATGTCCTGGCAATCCCTATAGAGTTGATATTCCAATAGAGCCAGCATTTCATTAACAACATAAATGCACAAGGGGTGTATCTTTGGGTAATGAGATGAAATTAAACTGGAGAAAGACCAGCTACCAGGGACCAGTAAGATGTGGGTAACTGCGACACATATAGGTGCATGGCTGAGCTATTTTAGTACCTTCTCAGATCTCAAATATTTTAATGACTCACAGCAAACAACTGCTTGTCTCTGAATATGACTGTAAGATTCCCTTGCTATCAGGCTGAATTTTAGGCTGAATCTGAGGGTTGAATTTCGTTCATTCCTTGCAGTTCTGTTTGCTGTGACAAGTTATATCCTGTCACCATACATCAATCTATTTAGATCCCAAACGTCTAAATTAAAACAGATCTAAAAAAATAAGCATCCTATGCATAGGCCTGTGGTTCCCTGGGGCTTACTGATCTCTGGAGGCTCTGGAAAGTCTGTGCACAAGAGGATTGCTCCTCCTCTTTCCCCACTTCTCTCACCATCCTGCCTTCCCTGAAAACCTTTTTAAGTCTTAGTGTTCCCTTATTTCTGAGCTCTCAGCACTGGCAAAACAGCTGCCTGTTGTGTCTTGCAAGCGCAGAAGCAGGCTATAGTCTTCCCTTTGCCCCCTCTTTGTACTCTGCCCTAGAGCTGGCTACTTGGTTGCGTATCTAAAGCCATTATGTTGTTTTCCCACAGTCCTCTTCCTAATCCAGGGTACACCAACTCGTATTTAAAGTGGGGAAGTTTTATACTGGGGAGTTTTACACTGGGAAGAAGTTAGTAGTATGTGGGCCAGAAATAGTTTTCTTCAGCTGGTGAATGGGCATGCATGCAAAGCTAGGAGAGCGACAGACAGCGACACTTAGCAGAGAGGATTTTGTACAAGAACATGGCCACGCTGTGCTGCACGGAGAAATAAATCCAGGCAAAGCCAAGACCATTCCAGGCCATGGGTGTGAGTCAGCAGGAGTTTCACATGTGGCTGGTATTGCGCTGGGCAGAGAGCACAGAGCCAGGACTATACCGATGCCAGAGTGGTGTGCAGAGTCAGGACTGAGCTCAGCACCATGCCAGGCCTCCTACTGCTCCCCCTTCTCTCTCCCATTTCCCAGCAAACTTGTCATCCTACAGCCACGGCACTCCAGGATTGCGTGCCTGGCACAAATGGCACATGTTCCCACACCTGCTCTGAGCTGTGCCGAAAGATTGTCCTAGCTGCTGAGGTTTGCTGGAGAACAGAAGTACTTTGGCCATGCCTCCTTCTCCCGGTTCAACTTCTTGTGCCAGTCTTGGGATTCCTCAACCCTGAAACAGTCCAGAAACTGTTGGTCGATCCCTTTTGCTCTGCCAGAACAGGTAAAAGTAAAGGGCTTGCACAGCAAATGAAAAGTGAATATGAACTGTTACCCTATTGACTTCTTAACACTCTGTATTCTGTCTGCAGGAGCCTATCAGTCTACACAAGGTGCAGCATGAGTTATGACAAAACAAGTCAACTGGTCAGCAAAGGCTCTGTGATCTTGGTGCTACTTAACATCATTATTCTTACCTAATTTTTCCTTTGGTTTATTCTGCAACAGCCACAAGAGACCAAAATATGGTCCAGGTTTAGCATCATTTGGGAGCATAAGTGGCTGCATTAATTACTCTCTCCTTGTTATAGTGGCAGCAACGGGCACATAGACAGCCTCTTCCCTTAACTTGTTCCTTGCTACTACAGTATCAGGGTTTCACTGGGATGGTCCTCACATCACTTGGACAACAGAAAAGATGCAGAAGAAATTCCATCCCAACTAGAGATCTGGATGGGTTTCAGAGCCTGTCAAGAGCAAGCAAAGCAGCAAAACACTCTGAAGTTCAGATGGCAGATTCTTTGGGACAGTTTCCAAGCAAATTTATGTTCATTTCTTGGCTGAATCCAACTTTAAATAGAAATTAGAACTGTGAATATGGGGAGAAATTTGTGATCAGCAGAAGCAAAACATCTGGTTTTTTACCACAGACAACTGAACTCCAGATGTTGTCAACATCACATAATTCTAGAAGTGCCAATCTCTTTGTGGGTTGCCCTAAGAGAGGTCATGTCACTGAACTCTTGGTGACTGAATGGCTTTTGTACTGGAAAATCCACTCCCAGATATGCAGTGCATGCTGGAGTTTGATGCAATTCACTTTGCTACTAGATTAGGCAGAGGGGAAAAAGAGATCACAAGGAGATATCCTACTTTATGAGAGTAAGCTGCTCGTTCCTCTTGAAACCCGTTGAACAAGTTCACTGCTACAGGATGCTGTCTCAAGCTGTCAGTAAGATAATCAAATACCTTTACCTCAACCTGGTAGATTTATAGGAATGGCACTCATCAATATAGACACAGTTTACAAATCAGAATCAGTGGTGACACTGACTTTACATTCCTTTGGAGGACATCATGCTAGTGAGAGAAGTACTAACCTGAGTTCATGCTAGAGCATTCCTTGCCAGAAAACAGCGTAGACAGAAGGAAAACATTTGAACCTCCGTGCAGAGTTCTTTCTAAGTTTTGTGCAGTAACAACTGGGCTCCTTAGTTCCAATATCACTTCTTTTGCCTCTTAACCTTTGAGTTCCTGACACCAAAAAAATGCTGACCATCAATTTTAGAAGCACTATAACCCCAACATCATGTGTCATTTATTTCCCTTCTCTGTTTCACACATAGAGCCTGTAGGCCATGTTTGTGCATGTGACAGAGGGAGGGCAAATAGATGACACATGATCTGAGGGTTACAGTGAGGCTACGTGCATCTGCTTTGGGACGCAATGGTATGGCACAAACGAATGCAGTGTGTTTGTATGACACGGAGGCATATGACTATGCATACCACCGGGTAGCTCTGTGAAGATTTCAGTGGCACTGATTTTCTTTTGTACAAGCTGTTCTCCCTGCCAGATTTTTTTTTTTTTTTGGTCTCAAATCTACTACTTTGCAACACGAAAAGATTCTCAGCAAAATCCTTTTTTTGACACTATAGATACTAGCAAAGGTTAAGAATTTTCTATGTATCATCTGATGCAGAGTCAAAATGCGCAGCAGTGATATGCAGTGCACATTATATACTAAATTGATTAGAAAATGTGTTTAAGCAATAGAATAATATAACTTGCATCCATTTGCCATTCAAGAAGGGATGCACAAAAGAGTCTGTCACTTAATTCAGTAGAGTGATCAGTGGGTCTGCCTGGGAACGTACTTATTTACAAAAGGGCACATTGTGGCGTTGGAGCTTGTTAGAGTGAAGCAGGCTTAAATATGAGTGTGCATATGAATTGTTCTATTTTATAACTTGTAAGTTGCTCTTTCTGATACACTCTACCCTCCACTGATCACCACTATCAGCAACAGCTGTTTCCTGTGTATTTGCACCTAACACAAAACTTCAGTTACCTTTTTATTTTTATAACTACTGAAGTCAGTTTATGATGAGTTTTACTGGTTGCTTACACTGCCTACATTTAGTATGTGGTATGGTCAGGTATGAAGTTTAAAAAGATTTTGCATCAACAAACAAATGATAAAAAACTCCAGAAAACAATTTGAGCAGAGGACCGAATTTCTGCTAAGAGCTTTGACAGTAGATTCATTGGCTTCCAGCTGATCAGACAGACTTTCAGCTCCTTGCTGGCTTTATTCTCGCGTGATTTGAAGGCATTTGGATAGTGCATTTTAAACCAATTGATTGTTTTCTCAGTCTACATAGGGGTCGGGGAGAAAGGGGAGTATCTTTCTTGCTAATGTTAGCCAGACAATAGCAGCTTAACTGTAAAGCCTCCTAAAAGAGAATAAGCCTATTGTGTCCCCAGTGTGTTTCCCACATTTCAAAGGCCACTAAGTAGCACCAGCATCTTTGCCTCTGGGTTACTGAGAAGACAGACTCTTATGCTTATTAAATGATGGCTTTCCCTAATGATTTGAAACAAAAAAGGCACACACATACAAAGCCAGAGATGTGCACGTTTAAGGCTTCTCCTGCCACAAGGTCAAACACATCAAAAGACACAACAAAAAGTTTGGCCCCGAGATACCAGCGTAGACCCACTTGCCCATCTCTCCCACACCGGCCCTTACTGTCTTTTCTACTGCGAGAGCCCTCGATTCCTGCACAATTAAGCACGGCACCAATGGCATTTCTGCTGCCTCTCTTTCCACTTGGCTTCACCGCTGAGAAAGGAGCTTGTTTGGTGGGGAGGCGGGCACTGCTGCCTGAATAGTCTCAGAAGCATTCATTATCTCCCGCCTAATTACATGGCCGGCATAGTGGTGTTGTTGTGGGAACATTGCATCACATTAATCAGCAAGGGGATGTGCCAAGATGAAAGGGTCCCCTTGTGTCTGCTCTCTGCTGTGGAAAATGGGCAGGAGGGTGGGGGAAGGAGCGGGGTATTTATCGAGTGGCGAGGGAGGGAAGGCACAGCGGGTGCACCCGAGCTCAGCCTGGCCCTGCCACCATCTTCCCAGGCCGGCGCTCTTGTAGCACATACACTTTTTGTGTTCACGCATGGTGATGGACTGATAGCTCCAGAGTCTGAAATCCTTTACCACAGCAGAAGTATGAGCAAGGGTGGCAAGGTGGCACACCGCTTAGTTGCTCCAAGAGGGAGTGGGAGCTAATCCTCCATAGCCTATCCGGCCCTCAGCCCTCTCTGATCAGAAATGGGACCATCTATTTGAACAAGCAGGGATTTGGCTGCAACCTGGCCACAGGGCTTCACAGAAAGTCACTGTCCCTCGAAACACCTGCCAAACACACTCTCCTTCAACAGTCTCCAAGTCAAATGTTAAACAGTAGCTGTGACAGGCCTCCTGGATCAAAGTCAAGCTAGCACCCAGAAGCAAAAGTTTCATTTCCCAAAGCCTGCTGGTGAGAACCCCAGTTCACCCACACAGTACAATTTTTAAATGGACTCTTGAAATCTGAGAAGAGATCTCATTTCCTCCTATCTTTGTCCCACTTGCAGGGCATTTGAAAGGCTTTGTAAGGCTTTGCATAGATGCTTCTCTGTGTGTTGGGGTTGGGGGGAGGGTTGAGGCATCTACACTGTGGCTGTTTGGCACCCTGCAAAATGCTGGGTCAGACTGGAATACCAAATGACAGTCCTTGGCTGAGCTGCTTATTGCTGTGAGACGCAATAACAGCGCTCTGGAGAGAATAAGGAAAAGTAACGGAAAAATTAAGACACTACAAATGCAGTTCTTTGCATCGGTTAGCCTCTCCCATTCACTTTTGATTCAATCAATTCAGATCATCCCTCTTTAAAATCCTGCAAGGACTGGCAGCAGCTCATGCTCAGCTCTTCCCATTTAGATTCCTACAGGCCTTCTGTCCGTCACAGCTTTTCTGCGCTTGAACTGTGCTGCAGGTTGACTTCAATCGCTTTGAATTAAAGTGTCTTGCCTCCAAACCCCATTGTTTTTGCAAGGCATCTGGCTTATTAATGCAGGCTATTAAAGCCACTTTGGAAGCAGATTTACTGAGATGCAGATAAGTTTATCTGCCACACAGTAGGTGTGAATGCCAGTTCCTCCTGCAGTGACTGTTGCCAAGTCCTCCCACTGGTATCCCATGCTGTTTTGCGGACAATTGGGGCAGCCTGCTTATCTGTGTGCCACCTGTTGTGCTGGAGTCACCCTGACCCAGTGCCACCTTTCTATTCAAATACTGTTGCTTAGTCAGGTGGTGTTCTTTGGGTTTCAGCACACAGGGACCATCGCTTGTGTGATACCAGACGTTCCTGTACTAAGAGACTTGACTTCATTGCCCTCTGGTGAGAGGAGTATATACAACAGGGACTATCAACATTTTTTTTTGAGGAAGACCAAACGGGACCTGCCTAGGTTACAAGTGGCAACCAAATTGAGGAGGGGTAAACTTCCAGTTAATCTTGTTGCAAATAACATAAATTGAGTGTATGGAGCAGGAGGGAGCATTTATTATAGCTCACCTCTACATATCATCTCTCCATCCTGGGCTTTTAATGCCTACAGTGTTGCTCTGGTTTACCTCCACTATATCTTTGGGTGCAAGAAGAAAGAATGTCCGCTGTGATACAGAGGATGTTTAAATCCAGCATGGGGACTGCATGGTCAAGCGGCTCTCTTCATCCCACTACCACAATCCCTGGTTCGTTTTCACTCTTGTTCCAGTGCTAGAGATCCACACTAGCAAAAAGTATCTCAGGTTAGTTTCCACATTTGCCATGTTTGAAGAGAATCCTTCCTCTGTCTTTTGGGCACACACATACTTTAAATAAACTAACAGTACAGTGGTGCTCTAGCCATCTCCTTCCCAATAGAGGCCCGGGAATTCCACAAGACTGAGAGCATTTTGCCATGCCTACGCTCAAAAAGACTGGGAAAAGTCCATGGGACTGGATTCCCAACCCAAAGACAAAGCAGTTTTATCCCCAGTGGCATTAAGGTTACTACATGAACAATAACTAGCTGTCCTTTTCATCTCACATTTGCCCGACAAAAGTGAGATACTGAACTGTGATCGCTGCAATGGATCCTGTGCTAAAACTGGCCAGTTTACATTGGAGGAAAAAAGCTTGAGAGATAACATAGTGAAAAAACTCTGGTGTAATCTACCAGATAGATAAAAAGACAGAAGCATGAGGAAGACGTCCTACAGCATGATACAGGGGAGCTAATGACAGGGAAATGTGTCAGACTTTATAATTACTGCTAATGAGGTTAATCTAAGGGCAACTAATCCTGTGGGAGAACATGGTGGCTCTGTGATCAAGGTCTTCTCTGAAACACAGGAGTCTTCTGCAGCCCTCAGCCCCTAATGCTTCTCCCCTTCCAGGACATCCACTGCCCCTCAGCACAGAAATGTCTCCTTTTCTCACTGAGCCACCCCAGCAGTGCGCAATTGGACATTCCCACCCCTATAAAGGCAGTGGCTTATCTGCTGGCAACCTGCACCCCAAAGCAAAGGACAGGTTTACCTCCTGCTTGCACTAGCTCCTCACTGCAGAGGCACAAGACTGCATGCAGGCTGCAGCTTGTTTTGGAAAGTGTCTTTTGACTTGAGTTTTACCACCACTGCCAGTTATTCCAGGACTCGAGCTTTGTTTTGGCCCATGAGTCAAGGCATTGGAAGGACCAAACACAGATGTGGCAAATGAAGAGCTCTAGGAAGAGGCCTAGAGTAAAAGCCTGCTCAGTTTCCATCGCCTCCTCTTTTCATGTGCCCCTCTCAGTGCCACAGTTAGGATGGCTATGCAAGGCACTCCTGCAGCAACCTTTGTAGTAAACACTGTGCATCGTAGTGTCTCTTCCAGTTTTGGGGATGTAACTTTGAAACCAGTCTTTTCTACAGCAGAAAGGTGATGATACAAAACAATCATGAAAATTTCTTGTTTTGGCACAAAATTTCATTGCTTCTGAAGAGAAAAACCAACATCGCAAACACTCCTCCTCCCAGGAGAGGGAAGGAAAATGGGGCAAGTAGCTTCTCCACCCAGAGCTCCCCAGCCCTGAAATGGAAGTATCTCCAAAGATCTATGGGAAGGCCTGCTGACGCACATCTGCAAGGCACACAACAAATGCCAAGCACAGATAAGTTATGTTTCACAGTTTCACCCCCACTATTCATGTGACAGCTTTCTTTAAAATCCCACAGTACCTCTTTCTCACCTGGAAACATCATCTCTGGCTTTTCTTTCTCCTTGTCTTGGTCTCTGGTTTCCAAAGGACTGTTAACTGAGAACTTCTTTTCTTCCTTGCCTTTACACTTCTGTTAACCCTGCTTTACATATTCTATTACAAAAAATAAAATAAAACCTTAACTGCATGGAAAAAGGACTCAAGCCATTTGACGGTAACTGCAGCATTAGTGCCTATCTCTCACTGGTGCCAAAGGTGAGAGGAATTTTAGTAATTCAATAGATAGATAAGATAGGAGAGGTTATTTGATTTAGTATTTGGCCGTACCATGTTTCTGAAATACTGTGCAGCTAAAAAAATGCTAAAGGTCACCTGATATGTTTCTTTAGATAAATGAAATAACTTTTTCTAAAGCGATATGCTCACTCCAGGTGCAATTACCATATTTTTAACACTTCACTGTAAGTCACTCTTTAAATAAAGGAAGCTCTTATCCTACAGCTCAGTGGCAATTTTTAAGAAAGTAATTTCCCTCCCTCCACGTCCCCACACTAACATCAACAGGGCTCATAAGGAAATCCCAACAGGCAGACTGTTATTCAGTCCATTTCTGCATTTCTAAGGCTCATCGACCTTTCTTTTGTGAGATAAAAGCTTCCCGTCTCTTTAAGCCCTTCATTCTTGCCATAGTCCCACAGAAAAGTTGACATCGTTGGCAAGGAGAGTGAAAAGCAGCTTGTCCGCCCTTCCCAATAGTCCAGGCTGGGGTTGTTTTAGCCTGTTTAAATCTCTCCCCTATTTATATGCTAATGTTCTGGTATCAGCAGAAAGTATAAACAGTGTTGTTTACAGCTCCCTATAGTCTGTGAGCACCAAGCTGCCAGGAGAATACTGTGTACTGGGCAGAGATGTATTTATTGACAATGAAAATGGCCACTTCTAAGACTATGAGAAACAAAACTGAACAGTAAAAATGCAGTGTCAGCCAACAATCTAACCATACAAAATAGGACTGGCAAAAAGCCATTAGCCAGGGGGTCAGTCATGGGCCCCAGGGAGCTACGAGATTTCATATTTAACAGGGAGAGATCTGGAGAGACCTTCAGCACAGAGACCTCTGAGAAAAGAGAGCATCGAGTTCCTTGGCAAGGCAGCTTACATGCTCCATTTGATATTATTGCAGAGTTTTGTTAGTGGATAATGGCTCATAGCTTGGCTCGTAGCTCTTCTGGATCCTGAAGTGAATTAAACTCTCCTAAGAAAAACACCACGGTCTAAAGGAGCAAGCACAGGAATTCTTGAGTTCAGATCTTGTCTCTCCATTTTGCTATGTGACTCTCTTCACCAGCACAGCACTAGGTCTTAAAAACAACAGCAATAGCAAAACCAGGCAGCAGTGAGGGTATACATCAAAGATGGCTGCGCAATGTCAAGCTCTCTGAAGACATTAGGGCACACAGCTTGTATCTTCTTTACATCAGTCAACAAAATGTTGACAACTGCAATGGCACTCCCTGTTCAAAACAGGGGAAATACCTGCTCATATCAGCAATGCCTTACCTCCCAGTAAATAAAAACTAAAAAGCCTTAAAAGATCCCCATCTACCATAGTGCCTACTGTATGCAATTCTCTCACAAATGCAATTACTGACAAAAGATGCTAGACTGGCTGACCTGGCAATCCTTATAGTATGGTTTTCCACTGAAAGACAGAAAAAGGCTGGGACAATTAAAGTTTAATTCATATTCTCCTACCATGCATATGTTTCAGCTCTCACCAGAAGAGATTCACCACTCTGCTTCCAGGTAGGAAAATGCAGGGGACTTCAGTGGGGGCTGAACCCTCTTGAGAGTCCAGGCCACCCAAGCCAGCTGAGCTGCATCCAGTGCCTGCACTAGCAGTATCGTGCTCTCCTCTCTTTGGAGGGAGACTCCAGTGGCCAGATGACCAGTCCAGCTTGTATCCTCAGTCATCCAAAGCCACATCACACCCACCAGTACCGCTGCCTCTCTTGCTGGGCAGTCTCAGACAAGGTGTCAAGAAAGGACTGAGTTTTTCACCAGCCCTCACCGTCCTGCAAAACCAGTGTAGAGGCACCTGGGTAGGACAGTGGGAACTTGCTTTGCTGTTGCTGAAGAGCTACACATATACTGTAAATAAAAGGAATTCACCTGCTCAGCATCAGCACTAAATTCATGAAAGGGTAAAATGACAACAGGACCACTTGAAATGACATTGTGCCTTGTCGGAGCAGCACAGTCACAAAAAGAGTTTGAGGTGGTGAACAATGAGAGTATTATATTGGCAAAGATGTGCTTTTCTTCCAGTAGGAATTCGGTTGCTAAGTGCATCAAGAGGATTTACAGCAACCCTTTGCTGTAATAACTAGACATAGGCCTGCATGAAAATCCCACATTTGGCTGTGGCACACTGGCGAAGACTACTCTGTCTCCTTCTAGTAGTGTGTTCCCAAAGAAGGAAACAGCTTATTGCTGTTACTACAGTACGTCTGAAATCAAGTAGTAGTCTGGCGGTGCCATGCCAAATTTTCCAATGCAGAAAGTTTCTCTGTCTCCTGAGTTAAAGTAATCTGCATGTGGTCTTGCACATATTACTTACATCATCTTTTTAAGAAACTTAATCCAGTCAGTTTTGAGCTTTGAAGTTTTGCTGTACAATGTAAAAGGGTTAAGTCTATCCACACTGCATCAGGTGCCCTGCACACATTACACCGCGTACTTTGTGGGATTACAAGTGCTTATCACCAGTGCAAATAAACCAGCCCAGTGCATTTATTCCACTCAAGACCGTCTGAAACTTGTTCATTTCTAATAACTGTCAGCTAAACCACTAAGCCAGGTGGGGATGATGCTTGTTGGAGCCATTCTGAGCCCTAGCAGCACTTTCTAAATCTCCTTCCATTACTTATTATTAATTACTATTTGTTAAGCACCAGCAGTAAGAGACAAATAAAGACAGCCCCATAGCAAGGGGTTAACCTTTAAGCACAAGGCATATCGATTAAGACCACAGAAGAAACAGTGAGAGACATCTTGAATCTGAAGCCAGGAGCTGGGATTCTAGCGTTTGTATTTTTGGCATCTGTATCTGTAAGAGGATGAAAAGGCATGTAAGTGTTTTTAAGGGTAGGTGGGTGTTTTGGTCAAAAAGAAAGCCAATGCACCTAAAACTATAAGAGAGAATTGTAGACATACTGCTTAGAGATGCATCTACAGAAATATTAATAAAGAAAAAGCTAGAATGTAGTCTTACATAATTCATTGCTGCTGGGACATGGGCCGGGAGGGAAGAATGGAAAAAACAGTCCATAAAGATGCCAATAGTTTCTAAGCAGAAACATCTGTTGAAGCCTTAAAAACGGTCAGGCCTGCAGCAAGCTCAGCAACAGGAAAGCCTGCAGTTGATCACTCCTACCCTCATCAGCCCCATGAGCTCCTACCCCTGGGATCGGCATGGAGCTTTGGAAGATCACTGACACCATGAATCAAATACGACTCCTTTCTTAAAGGGGAAAAGGGGAGGAACAGAGAGCGAGGATGGGCGTCTGGGGAAGACGTGATTATTTGGAATGGAGGTGTTCAGGAATAGTTACAAAAGAGTAAGGGAACATGCAAAGGGAGACCCAGTGGCTTATCCACTCCATCCCAAGGGGGTCTGTATGTTGAATTTCCATTGCCTTGTCCAGTCTAATTTTAAATGTCTCAAGCAAAAGGCCTTGCTCCCCTTGGGAGGCTATTGCAAAACCTCACAAATCATCTTTGCCTTTTACATGACTGCCTCTTCCTTTGTGATAGATCATTTAATTTTCTTTGTTTTCTCTTGATATTCAACAGTGCCCTTAGACATATCAGTTCCAAACAGCAATTTCTTCTTCCTGAAAGCATTTGTTCCCCTCTGCTGTCTTCTCTCAAGAAAGGAATTGTCTTAAAAATATCTGTGGAGGTTGTACTTTGTAAATCTCTGCAGGGTCTGCATCTGCCAGCAGGAAGGGAGCGTGGTTCTGCTGGATCTTACAAGGATCAATCAAAGGGGGACCTCAGCTTATTACAAGAAAAGTATAAATTGGCAAAAGTTCTTATAAAGCAGGGTTTGGAGCCTTCCCTTCCCTATCTCCAATCATTTCAGGTGCCAATTTTGACTAATTGTTCATGTTAAAGCTTCTTAAAGTATCTAAACCAAGAAAGCCAAACTTCAATCAACGACAATGAAAAGCCATTGGGCGGAGATTCCATTTTCGTTTCAAATCCAAAACTCCAGCAGCCTGCATTATCCATGGGAGTGGGCAGCAACCTAGCAGTTAATTTCTGAGTTTATAAAGGATTCTATTTTAGAGTTGGTGGTGACTGAAATACCATGAGAACTGTATTTCATTTCTCAAAAAAGGGTAATATTTGAGTGCTTGGGATTTCAAAAGTATTTACCCTGCACTTTCGAAAATCTAAGCAAAATCCTTCCCCTCCCTCAAACTAATCACTAACATTTTCCTAGCAATAGTTTTTCTATACAAAGTTAGACTGTAGGGTCAACATATGGCTTAGATTGGAACTCTTGCTGTGAAATTATCCATGCAGTCCACAACCAGCACCTCCGTAACAATAACGGAAGTGAGCAGAGTAGTGGCTAAGGTGATCAGATGTTCAAAAAACAAACTCTGCAGTTCAGTATTCATCAGTTTTCAGATTTTGATCTGCTCTAGGTCTTCACTCCAAAATGGCATGTAGTGATTTACTTCCTGGCCCAAATGCTCCCAGTCCTCAGCTTTGAACATCAAAGCAAGCTTGCTGCTTGAGCGGCTCTCTTCCAGCCTGCCTGGCTCGCTACTCTTCTTCCTCACCTTTTGTTTTTTTCATTAGATTTGCAGCTTTGAACAAGAACCTATGGCACTATCTGAAGCTCCAAGGATTCATTTATCAATCTTTCTAAGATCTCCACCTTCATACTTGCTTTCTGGCTATCTCTATAAACACTATATCAGGGGAAGGGCTTCTCGATAGTGAACTTGTTTGTGTTTCTAGTTGTGGACTCAGCTATCCTTACTTAATGTTGACAGTGGTACAAATAACATTACTAGAAGTAGTGGCACTAGACATAGCTTTTTCATGTCATGCAGCTCAGAATGACTGACCAAAAGGTCAGTAGCTTGATTTTGCTTTCAGGTGTGGAGCAAAGTTTTCACACTGCATGTGAGGCACCAGATGACTTCAAAGACCGAGAAACACAAAAAGGCTTAGGAAGCTTCTTGCGTCCTGCTATTTCTCCTGCAGATTTCTAACCAGTCTCAACCAGCTGCCTACATCCAATCTGGGCTCATGAAGCCCCAATTCCCTGCAGGTCCTCTGGCAGCACACAAGAAGGGAATGGTCTCCAACAATGCAGGAGTAAAGGGAACTTTTAACTCAATGTTAAGCCTCTTAAAAAATGAGCTGAGGTTCCTCTGAGATTTTATTAAATCTGCCAGCCTGTGAAATACTGCCCAGTGGATCAAAGACACAATGCACCCTTTCTTAGCTTGTGTTGAGCTCTTCATAGAACTCCAAAGGGCAGTAGGGCTGTAATGTCTCGTTAGGTCAGTCATTAAATACAAGGAACCCAAAATTCACCAGAGACCAAGAGTCAGGATGGGACTCTGCCATCCTTTCAGGAGCACGATGTCTGACCCTTTTAATTCATCTTCACTCCCTTCTCCCCTCAGTACACTGAGAACCACTCACTGTTGCTGATGTATAAAACCCTGCCACGACAACTACTAAAAAGGGCAGCTCCATGCTGGCATTGATCCTGCCTTCATCTCACTGCATTCATTGTCTAAGAGAACAGAGGCAGGATTAGAAGGGGGTTTAGAGTGCAACCAGGCAGTAAGATTAATAACTGCTCTTAGCTTCATTCATGATCAATTGAGTGTGTGTGAATCTGCAGAGGACCTTTTCCAAACAATCAGTGGAGACAGTAGTGGCAGTTGTGGAACCAGAAATACAGCAAAGCAAATTTCAGTTACACAGCATTTCTTATAGGGAAAAATTAAAATGTTTTGCTATCTCCTGATCAGGAAATACTGCTCTGCTTGGATAGATCTGCTAGTATTTACCCCCAAATCTGTTATGCACCCTATCTTACTCCCTAATAAGTCCATTGACAACAGTAGGCACACAGGCAAGCCTCATATGAAGCGAAGTTTGCTATCAGAAATGCTTTCAGTTGCACACTTGCAATATGCCAGGTACTTTTTAAACAAATCAAACACCTTGAAGCCCACAGTGTAATATATTTCACCAGACTTATCCCAACTCTATCTCCCACAAGTAAATATAGATAAATTACATGATCTGGCTCCTTTTTCCTGGAGGGGTTAGCACTTCCTTTACGAATTCTTGTATATGGGAATACAAGATACAGCATGCATAGTGGTCACAGAGGTGACTATCAAATGGGTTTCATATGAACCATCATGCTGGTAAGACCTGACTGCTCAGAATTCAGTAGCTGCTGGTGTAAAAGTGAAAAATCCAGTGGCACGTGAGTGAAAACTGGCCATGTTTTACATTCATCACCTAATTCTGTTAACATCATAAAACAAAGTATTTTTGTAGCACTTTGGTTGCTTGCAAAGATGTGCAGTACAAGGAGCAACTCAAGTAGGCATGCGCACGCAAGGCTTTTGGGACACCACTCTGGCAGGAGCAAAGCCATGTGGGAAAGGCACATCCTGGGCTTTGGTTTCAGAACATAGAACATCAGATAATGTTAATTTCCAAAGATGCCCCTATTTTGCATTTGTCCGTCACTCTTTATTCTAGAAAATATCAAAGTAAAGAAGATCAAGCTACACAAAGGAATGCCTATATCCACAACGGAAATGGAACCTGGGGCAGCAGTTGGCCACCCCAGACAGTACTATACAAATAGCTTAGGAAAAAGGTGAAAAATAAGTTTCCTTTTATAACGCTCAACAATACCTTGCAGGCGTGTCTGTGCAGTCTTGGAATGCCTGGAGCCAGGCTTCAAAAACATGGAGCCCTCCAGGTACTTTGCTTGGCCTGACAAAGGACAGGAGGGAGGGCACATGGTTGCTTTGCCCTTACCACACTCCCTAACACATCCTGTAACATGTTCAGTAGGACCAAAAGTCTTACTTCAAATAATGGAGCACTACCTGAATAGTCATTCCACAGTCTGCACACAGCAGCTGGCTGTATTCCCAAGCATTTAGGAACTGGCCATCCCTATTTAATTGAAACAGCAGGAGAATTTATGGAAACAAAATTGAATTCCCCTAACTGATAATTGAAAGATTAACTTCGGGAGGGAATGCCTTGAGATTTTTAATGACCACACATCACCAGGACCTTGGTTTAATATCTCACTAAAACAGTGCTGAAGGTAGAAAAAGGAGTAAAGGAGAAAAAAGAACATACAGGCTTCTGCCATCTGAAATACACTGTAAAGTGGTCACTGTAGTAGCCCCACAAAATCTGGCTGCCCGAAGAACTTCTTATTGATTAACAATTCATACTGGCATCAGTGAGAAAGAGTCCAGGAAAAACAGAGCTGCTCCAGCATGTTTTAAAACAAAACAAAACAAAAAATCCCACAAAACTCCCACAGGCTCTTGTTTTCATTAAGCCAAGTGCCAGTGGCTTCTGCAGACCTCAACCAAGATCGTTAATGGTCAAACTTGGACTACCTTTATGGGACCACCGTATGAGTCTTGTATTCACTCTTCACAGTAATTTTAAATTGTTTCCAATTCGTGCTAACTTCTTACCTCCCCAAAAGCATTCAGGAAAATACACACTGGCATTAAAGGGGGACTATGCCCTTCACATCCAATGTGATATACTGGGGCAAGGGATGGGTGAAACTGGAAGCGAGGCACTGCTTCTGCAGGTTCCCCTGCCCAACCTAGAGGCCCAAGGTACCTCAGTAACTTCAAAATGTTGTTTTTTCATGACAGGGCTATATGACTTGATTGGATTATTTTGAATTAGACCTTGTTAAATGCTGCCTCTTTGGCAGTTTTAGCCAAAAACTGACCATGGAAATATCCTTTTTTGCTGATATGAAAGGACTTTACTTTAAGGTTGAGGCACGTTAGCCAGAGCAGTAAGGAGAACACAGAGCAAGCAGCAAACATCAGCCTTCGAGGCTGTCAAACCAACATTAAATTCACTTAAAAAAACAATTGAGAGAGACAGATGGTAAGATATCTAAGAATGCTGATACTTCTGAGAAGGGGAGCAAGACATGGGTCATTTGTAAAAATAGCAGAAACCCTGTCTGTAACTTCAGCAACATTCAGTTTTTGTATTTCAAAGAGTCCTCCGAGGCTGCAGCTTTCATGCACATACCCCAGCTTTCACAGGGAGCATGGGAAAATAAGCTCATTGTGTCAGAAGGCCTTGAAAGGGAAAGGAGGCTTGCGGCAGGACGGGAGGAGGGGAAGAGCTAGAGCCCAGCTTGAAAATGCCTGGAGAGAAATCGAAAACAAACATGTACCTACCCCCAGCGCGCACACACGCACACATGCAAGCCCTAAACTCTGACTGAACTCCGAAATCGGAGACCGAGCTGGCTTGGGAGCCACTGGTCACTTTTGTTCTTCTCTCTTTTTTTTTTTTTTTAATTTTTTTTTGAAGTTTGTTGTTTTGTTTTCAATTACCTCCTCCTTTATAAGGAGGAAAAGAAAATCAGCCAAGTTTTGTGTGTGTGTATGTGCGTGTGTGTCTCCCAGGCAGCTCAGGAAGAGCGAGCTGTCAAAAGCCCAGCCCAGCGTCTGGCTTTCTTGTTCCTGGTGAGGATTTTATAAATATTTGGGAGGTTGCATGGGGCAGGGGGGGCTGCAGGAGGGAGGCTAGATAACTTTTGGGCCCACACAGCACAGAAGTTTTGAAAGCCTGCTTTTCATTAGCGTTGCCTAGCAACCAACTCATCTGCTGCAAATCTCATCACGCCCCAGCAAAGCATCCACGGCATGCTAATCTTTTCATTTAATAGAAAAGCTGCTGTAATCTTTCTTCCTTTTCCTTTCTAGAAGAGCAGACAATAATAATAATAACGATAAAAAAAGAATCCGGCCCTGCTCCTCCCGCTGCCCTGCACCCCCACCAGTGCTCTCGTTGATCCAACACTTTGCCGAGTTCCCATGGATGACCTACATGCGTGTGTTCTGGCTGATAAGTCCCAGCTGCAAAGGCAAGCTTGGGTCGGTTTTTGCTTTTTGTGTTGTGTGTGCTGGAAAGGCAGGGAGGCGAGGGGGTGGATTTTTCTGGCTGGGTGCTGAGAGAGGAAGGAGGCAGGCAGGGCTGCAGCGCTCAGAGTCCGAATGGCTTAAATGAAATCTCTGGCTTCAGATACTGTAACTGAAGCCTCCCCAGCAGACAGGAGAGAACTGGTTTGTTCTGGCGCGTGTGCGTGCATGCGTGTGCATGCTTCTGTGTGCGTGCACAAGTCCAAGCTCTCACTATATCCGCAGGAGAAGAGCGAGTCTTGCTCTGTCACTGATGAATTCCATGTCCAGCCAGCTGCAAAACAAGCTGTGCTCTGGAATCTCCCCGGGCTTTGCCCGTCCTTTCACTCCGAAAATATCACGCCTAAGGGTAGGGGAAGTGGTTTGGACAAAATAAGACTTGACCTGAGCATCTGCCCAGAACTGAAACCAAACGTCTGTCTCCCTGAATTTTTGGCTTTTGATAAAGCTCAGATAATTTCTCTTGCCACCTGCCCATCTTCAAGCATGTCTGCACTTTATGGTTCCACACGGAAACACTAATCTATCATGAAACGGGCCATGCATACAGCTTCTGAGCTGGTGAGAAGCAGGAACCTGAAAACCTGCAGAAATGCAAATTTTCAGATACCCAGCCGCATTTTTACAGATACGCATTCCAATGAGCAAGGTCTGCGCCACCTTGCCCTTTGCTCTTTCCTCAGTCTCTTTCCCCTCCTTCTAGTCTCCATATTTCTTCTACCTTTTTCATACTTCTAAGTGCTCCTGAGGATGTCTTCTCCTCCCCACTCAAAAAGAAGTCAACTCCTCCAAAGTGCAATCCTGGGGGCCATTTCACATTCTGCTTAACACCCTATCCTATTTCCTGCTCCTTGAACCTGTGAACCTTGAACATAATACACCTCCCTACTCTTACCCACACGTGATGATTGAGAGCAGACTCCTTTACAAAGAAAGATGTTTCCTTTTCCCCTCTCCAGCATAATGCTGGAAGGATTCCCATTAGTGAGGTGCTATAAAGATGACTGCAAGATCACAAGGCCCTACAGCAAAGATTAAGTCACTCTGGACAATAATGTTGTTATCATTCCTAAGGAAATTACAATGGGCCCATTGTGTAACAGATCAGGTAGAGATACTATGAATTTCCTAAGAAATCCAGATGAAAACTGGAGCAATATGATGCCTGGGAAGCAGTAAACGTTATGTAAAGTTGGAAAGGATACCGAGATTGTGGAAGATATTTCGGTGTTGCGCTGCTTTGCATTCTTAAGCAATATCAGAGGGAACAACTAATTTTCAGTCCTACTCCTACAAAGTCCTAATGGATAGCCCCAATAACAAAACTTTTGACAGCCCAGCTGAAAGAATGGCTGCAGGGCCAGGGAAAAGGACTCTGAGGAAGTTCAACCAATCTCAGCTACATCCTCTGGCAACCACTTCAAAAGGTTTCACGGAGCAGAGTGCCCACAAGCAGATGAAATGAGACCCTTCATGCACCATTTACTGCACTTGACAGGGAAGAATTGCCAGGTTTTGGAAAACACATCCACCTCCTCTCTCTTCTCTTCTAAACAACTTCAGTGCTACCAGCTTCAGCACTCTGCTGCAAATGCTTTCAGAGTCATCAATCAGGTGAAAACCCTTTTCCCTATGCACACACTGAGCTTGAAACCATTATGGGCTGGCTCTGCTCCCATAGCCAGCTGGAGACAGAGGTGCTTCAAATGCATTCTACGGGAAAGGAAATACAAACCCCACCTTTGCTGTTTTTTAATTAAAAAAAAATCTCAAGCCTCATTGGTTGTCAGGAAAACAGAGTTGGCTCATGTTTAAAGCAATAGTGTGGAAATAAGATCAGTATTTTAACAAATTCCCTTCCCTATGTTAGTAAAAGCTTTAACAAAAGGGCTGTTCACTGTAAAAATAAGACTTTCTGGTCACTGGAAGGCAGGTATTTTGGACTCAAAAGAAGACTGAATTGCCTCCTCTTGCTAGGAACTTGCACCTATCTTTTCATAGACCTGCATTTCTTTGAAATCAATTCTGGCCCATTCCAGTCAGCTCTGTTGGGCTGGATGAGAAGTACCAGATAGCAAAGCAATTGCACCAGATGGCAGAGAGCAGCAAGTGAGGAATTGAATGCCACTTACCCACATGACAGATCATTTGCTGTGAACTGCCATCACTATAGAGATAGAAAAGGATATATTCTTATGCGTGGAAAATAAACTGGAACGGAGACAAGATTCCTTGTTTGGGGTGCAAACTGTGATTATCATAATTTTTCTGTAGTGTCCCAGTGAATAGAAATTAAATATGTGACAAGTCTCAGTCCTCTGTAGTCCTCGGTGAACTTATATGCAGGTTTCAAATACACCATCCTAACTGGCATTCTTGTTAGCAGAATAAGCTGAGAAGCCAAAAACTGAATGAACATCCCTCAGGCCCTCAGAGGATGGGAAAGGACTTAAAAGTCATAAAAGGTACTATTTTTTATGTTTGTGAACATAAAGGAAACATAAACGCATGCTCCTCTTGTTAACACTGAATTCAAGTCTATGGATATACCTTCCTCACAGCCTCTACTGGAGAAAAAATTCTTCATCAAACAGCAACAGCAAATTATCTGTAATGATCCATGCTTGGGAAAGGCTCAGGGCTAAGCAAACAATAGATCCTTATATGCATCGACCTTTTTTTTTTTTTTTTTAAAACAAGTTGTAACAGTTTCCCTGTAAAATTTATTCTGTTTTATAGTAGTCATGTTCTTATAGTATTAGTAAAATGACAGCTCTCAATGAACAGCGCATAGAAGACATTCACATTATTGGACAAGGCTGAGAAATACCAGCTTTCACGGTGTTCTGCAGTTCAAAGAGAGGAAAGTTTGTCACATTGGCAGAATATTAGCTGAGGGAAAGAAAATGTGTGAAGACAGTTAAATAAGGTTACACAGGTGCTGCTACTTCAGACTGTGGAAAAAAAATAAATTATAATACATGTGAAAGAAAATGATCTCTCTAACGTTTGAGTCTTCTTACTGCAGGGATAAAACCACAAGCCTGCTTTAGGAGTGCTGCCCTCCTTTAACCAGCCAAACATCACACTGACATTCTTTAGTGACTTGTGGTTTGGAGAGACAGCCATATGCAAAACTGAGGTCTGCGCACTTCTTAGAACTAGAAACTATTTGTATATGTTCTGGTAAACTTTGAGATGCAATCAAGCCAAAGAAAATTTTACATGCTAATGTATCTCTGTCTCATGATAAATTTTATAGTCTCCTAAGACGATTTTATCATTTTGGGCCACTCCTTACCCCTCACAAATCAAGAGATAGTTTCCAGTTTTAGGGGGAAGATGAGAAGGGTTTAAATGCTGCCAATATCAAAACAGAGCATTTCAGAATAGCCAGAGTTTGAAGCAAGTTCTGTGATTGCTACAAATAGGTCAAACTCAAATTACGCACACCAGTACTCTAAAAGTTTAAAGACACTTAGGGAAAGAAACAAATGTAGTTATTACTAAAGTAAAAAGATGCCCTTACCATGAACTCATTTGTACTGAAGAAGTAGATACAATTTTACCAAAGGGATCTTTAAAATTTAAACTGTTATTTAGATAGAATTCTTGCCTTACAGTTCAACAAAAGTCCTCCTTGCTCTGGATTGAACTACTGAACTGCTTTTTTCAGAGGATTCATAAATGAGATGCCCTTAAAGTTTCCACAGAATGGGCCTATCAGTGAAAAGGCACCAGGATTTGGACTTGTTGCCATACATGGCATTTCTTGAAAAGTTTACTGAGTTCTAGTTGTATTGGATGGAAAATCCTAGAGCCGAAATACAGGTTTTAGTTTATTGCTGTCAAACATTTATTAATTTAAAATGTTAAATTGCATTAGTCCCCAACATTCCATCACAGAAAAATGCTGGTATTTTTAGTGTTTGGATAGATTTAGATCTAATATGTATACTTTTAACTGCTTGCACAAATAGGAACCACACTGTTCTTTCTAAAGGCAAGCGGGGAATGAAGCAAGTATCTTGTCAGCCAGTTGCTATGTAACAGTGAAACAGTGAGATGCAAAAACCTCAGCGTACATTTAAGGTCTGGAGATGAGTCCCTTTAAGCTATATCTCCCGGCGTGGATCTCCTTCTTATCCCACCCCAATCTTTAACCTCATTGTGGCTGTCACTCCCACACCCTTCTGCTTCAACAGTTTCCCAGCCCATAGCTGTCATGGTTCTATTCCTTGCTGCTTCTCTTGTTTCTTCAAGATGCCCAGAGGAGTACTGTGAACCAGGGGATACAGCTTAACTTCCCATTCCCTAGTACTGCCTTCCAGTGACCCAACAGTTCCTAAAGGCTAGAAAAAGGAATTTCAAAAGAAAATGGACTCAACCTTGTACTGCAGCACGCTTAGGGTATCACAATCTGTGTAAATTTTCATGTGAAAATAAAAATCCCTCTCCTTTTTTTCTCCTGACATCCCATTCATCCATAAATAATGTGCAATCTGTACTCAAAAATGGAGGCCATACAGCTTCTTAAAAAAAGAGTTGTTTTCAATCACTTTTAAGACAACCACTTTTTGCCTAACTTAATACAAACTTTTTTAAGAAACTTTCCATCGAAACCATCCAGAAACAAGTCCCCTGCATTAGCGCTTTTGGCTCAAATACTATGGTAGATTATAATTAGATGAAAACAAGATTTTAGAATGGAAGGTATAAGACAACTGCAACAATCATGGTGTGACTAGCTCTGCCTGGACATCAATGATAAGGTGACAGCAATTCCAAATGCCCAAATACGTCCAAAAGAACCTTAAACTCCTTAACAGATCACTTAGGATACATCGATACACCCAGATGGTCCCTGGATAACAGGGGCAATTCCATGCCTGTATCTGCATTGGTCTTAACCTGTGGGCTTCCTTTGGAGGTCACTGCCTGGGCTTTCATGTGTCTACACTGCCTTTGTTGTAAATGCTTTCTGGTATCGCAAGTGTAGCGGTACGTGCTTCTGCGCTTATGAAAACAGCCATCCACTCACTCCTTATCACCCTCCTTTTGCCAGGGATTACTCAATAGATGGAGAAAACATAGCAAAAACAAACCAGGGTTGCTTGATCAAAGCTTTCTCATTCTGTTCTGCCTGCAAATTCGTTTAGTGTTGCTAAAAAATAAAAAAGCCCAAAGAATGCTGGGATCAGGAGCTCTCTAACTACAAAATACACATGATGGATAAGCAGCAGCACAAGCTTCCCCACTGTCTGCCAATGCATGGCCACTGCACCAGGCAGAGGAAGGCTAAGGAAAGGAACGGTGTATGGGCTCTGACTATTCAGTCTTGGAATTCTCTGCTGACAATGATGACAAAGCTTCCAGGCCTGAATGTGGTCTTTCCCTAGTTAACAGCAAGGGGGACCACTGACTTTTATCAGAAAGACTAAAGATAAAAAGCAGAAGTAAAGTTCTAGGTCCCGTCCTGGATGTGTACGCTGCTCTGCAGTCCTGTATGTCAACACGGAGTGAGGATCTCTTATGGAGAAGCAATCAAGGCAATCAACAGCTCTCTGCTGGGTCAGGAAAGAAACAGGCTACAGCAAACAGAAGTCTAGCCCCTGCTCTTGCTACAGACTTCTTCTGAAAGGCAAATGCCTTCAAATTGTTGGTTTAGTGTTAGGAACTGTTAGAGACAAAGTAGGCCTGATCTTACAGAGCAAAATGCCTAATATAAGTCCGCAGACTTACACTATCCCACTGAAATCAAACCCCTCATGATGTTAAACAGCTTATACAGCAGTTAACTTAGGACACTCTTTAAAGTGGTTTTAAGAATGTATGCTGCTTCATCTTTATGGAAAGGTCCTAGATGCATGGAGAACTGCATTTGTAAGTCAGCTATGAAACACTGGCCACCAAACTCAGAGACCGTCCTGGAAACAGCACCAGCCAGCGCTCCCTTATGTAACGGGAAAGCTTAGAGGAACTGATGAATGATTATCTAAAGATGCAGTTCCATGGCACCTTCAACCAGTCTCAGCTGAGTGGCCTAAAAAAATCTGCCAGGATTGTTTTTCAGCCAGTTTAAGCCAGTTCATGCAACTATTCAGGTCAGGAAGGTGCCGGTGCCAGTGCAAGAGAAGAGGGGAACACGCAGCTGGGAGCTGAATGAGTAGGAGCACAGCAGACTGAGCAGTTTAAACTGCTACCAAGCTGAACCCTGGGGAAACGCTCAAAGAAACTATTTGATCCACTTTTCAGTTGCTACTGAACGTAGCCCATGAGCTCCTATGTGTTCACTCCTTAATGCTAAAGCATTTTTTCAGATGTTTATGAAAGATGTTCCCTGGTTATGACAGAGGCTACTGGACCCTGCCCCACTTACTTCCACTGAAGGCAGTGGAAAGAAAACAGGCTGCTTTTGGTCAGCAATGGCAAACAAAGCAAAACCAAATGAGGAGTGAAACTGAAAAGCAGCTGTGCAAAGGTATTCCAGAGTTAGAATTATAGACAGTAAACTACCCTGAAGAGAAATGGCAAGTGGAGTCCCTTTGGATTTTGAACTGAAACCTGCTCTCTTGAATATTCTGCACTAACTGGGAAATGGAAGTGATTTACAGTAGACAAGCCTCCTGATGTGTGACAGACTGAATATTGGCACAGTACTGAATAGAAGTTGATGCTCCTTGACTTGTAAATTAAATCAACTTTGAATTCTTTAGTAAGGCGTAAAGCATGAATTAGCTGGTTGAAGGGAACCTAGCTTGTGCGCAAGTTAGGCGATGGGCAGACGCTCGCTCTGCAAGCAGCTGCCCCGGTCTGAGATATTGCTGCCCTCCAGCTGCCTCTAACCGCCACCCTGCTCAGGGCTGCTGTGTTCCCAGCAGTCGGCAGAGCCGACTTCACACTAATACACTTCAGGCAGGATTTGTCACATCAGTTTAAATGAGCAGTTTGAGCTAATGCACCTTTACCCTCCACCCCGAAACATATTGGGCAGTGTAGACGCAAACCCTGTCCATAGCCGTGGAGTGGTTGAAGGTGGTCAACAGGGGACCGCGGTAAGTAACTGGGCTCAGTGACGCCTTCCAGCTGGGTCTGGAGGAAGGGGGCTGTCCATAGGTTTTGACTTCATTCTTGTTTACATAGGAAAATTACACTGCTTTAAGTAAATGTACAGTTTATATCCAATTTACTTAAACTATTGCAAACCCCTGTGTAAGCACTTACCGAAATGTAGCTTAAACAGATGAGGAACATGGGTGTGGCACATTTCAGTAAATCTGTTAAACTGATTTAAATTAAATGATGGGATTTCTGTGTGTTAACAAATCCTTTGCAACTCCACGAGCGCAAATTCTCCCATTATGTCCATACCCCTGCAGGAGTAAACATGTATGTGGTAGGACTAAATCACTTCAGAATTTGGCTCTGCCCTAAGCCCAGATCAAGTTCTAAATTGTAACCGATCCCAAGCACCGAATCCCAGCAAACCTCGTATTCCTTTACTATTACTTCCAGGGCAAACACACTACCTGAAATGTGGGGAATATGAAACTCTCCATCCTTATGATCCCTGTACCTATTTTCCTCAGGCTTAGGCTTTGTAAAGAAATGTGAAAGAACCGTGGTCTCTCAGTACTTCAAAGGGTAGAGGTCCTGTAAATCTCAATATCCTGCTCACCCCAAAGAATGGAGCAGAGCTGGCTTTGGGTATGGGGGAGGAGACAGGAAGTGCTTGTAGGCCTGAATACAACTAGCATATACAGTAGGTCTAATTCTTGTCCTATCAGCCTTGACGCAATGTTGTCCTTTTCCTTCAGCTACTTTAGATAAACAGGAAAGGGAAAAAAAAAAATCAGTGCTGGAAAAAATACAAGCCAGTTCGGAAAGAAAACGTTATTGTCAAGTGTTCTAATGGCGATTTCAAACAATAGTGAGTACAGTATGTCATATGAAAAACAGGGCTATTGCTACGATAGCCAATCACACCAAAACTAGAAAAAAAGGAGACTTTAAAAAAAAATCATACTACAGTAAGATCTGAGTGATTCAGAGCATTAAATCTCTGCAAACAGCTTATGAGTAACAAAGCCTGCAAAGTGGTAATATTTTTACACCCATTTTTCTGACAGAGAAGGTGCTTTACAGATAGTTAAAGTGGTTTGCTATGGTTTGCAAACAATCCCTGAGTGTACCTAAGCTACTGCCTAGCAAAGTCTTGAATTGCACTACCTTCCTCTAACTATTAAACCATTCCAAGAAGTATTCTTTCATTAATGCCTTCGTACACAAAAACAGGTGAAAACTGGTTACACAGTAGGAGTAATCTGTTTGGCACTCAGTACTACTTCCAGAAGCCAAGTCAACTTTCTGGTGTGAATGTGGGAGAGTTAATACCACTGAAAGGGTAGAAGGGCTCATTCTATAGCTGAAGACTATAAAACATACCCTTTCACAATGATTTTTGTACCTCTGGTGCAGAAATCCCTAATGGAAATAGACATAGGTTATGACAGCAGACCTTCTCACTTGATAAATTTTTGTATTTATAGATTTTGTTTATAACCACATTGGAAACAGAAAGCCAAATCATTAAGGAAGGTTATAGCGTCATATAAATCAGTGCAACTCAGTGATGTGATGAGAAAATTTGATTCAATCAGTTTAATCTTTTATCAGTGGGCTTTTATCATTTGGAGCATGGACATGAGGGGATCTGAAGAGACACGTTCATCTGATTAGTTAATTTAACAGATCTCTTTTACACCATGCAGTATGATGCACTGTCACAAATAATTAGCAGAAATATGGAAATTGATATCTTCCAAACATTTTGCAGATGCTAACTAATTAACCCACACATTTTCACAAAGTGGTTCAATATTATTAACTACTAGTTGAAAGTGTTTACCCATGTTATCCATTGTCACTCAGCAAGTCCAGAGCTGAGAGAACATTAGAACTAAGGAGCTCCTTGTTTCCACCAACATATTCTACCCATTAGACTGTGCTGCTTATTCTCATTCTGAAGGAGTTAACTGTGATTATTTTTATCTGAGTTACCCATTAAAACCCGCTCTATTCAGTGAACTGTATGGAATGGACTTCCATCACAGTTCTTACAGGATGTCTTCATATCGCAAAACAAAAACCACCGTTATTAAAATTGACATTAAATGAGTCTCTAGAAGCGTTATGAATGGACTGGACCATACTGACAATACCCTCCTTTCACCCCATTCTAGTTATTCTCCAGAAAGGACTGTAACACATTATTAAAGCAAAGAGAAGAAAGATGCTCTGGGAGACATCTTGGAGGATGCACAGTTGCTGATGCGGAGTATGCCCTGGTCAGGCGATGTGGTTCCAGTTCTCTACTCATACAGTCCCTCCACTCCCAGTGCTGCTGTACCTGCCCCAAGCGTGCCCTGCAACTACCTGGGGTTGTTTGTTCATCCATCTGTTCAAAAGTCAAGAGTCAATCAACAGTTTCACCTTCCTCATGCTCCACACACAGTAGGACTTTTGCTGGACTTCTTGGCTGTCTCCACATAACAGGGCATGATAGTTGAATTTCTCTACTTGCTGTCTCCTGCTGACATTTTTCTCTTGTACTTCTCACTCTGCTCCTGCTTTCTTTCCTTTCTTTCCGTAAACCTAGTTCACAGCACTACCTTTCTGGGCTGTGCCCTTTGGCTGCAGGGGTAGTGAACCCTGTTCCCAAGAGGAAGCCTCATGCCCTAAAATGCAGATCAAATAAGTTAACACTTCTGTGACCTAAGTATTCTCTTCTTAAAATATTTAAAAAAGACAACTTGTTCACCAAAGAACAAAAGACCAGAAAGGTTTATAACTCCTAACAGAAACCATGTGCTTGAACATAAAGCTGGGAATGTATCGGTATTTTCAATTCAGGCTCAGGAGACCCCGGAGTAACAATACCAGCCTGCAGGCTGTTGCTCAGACTTATCTTCCTGTTAATGAAATAGTTTTTGCAAGAGAAGTGTTATCACATCATTAAAAAACCCAACAAAATACTTCCAGAAAACCTCAGCGTACTCTTTTATGAAGCTGAACATTTCCCTCTCACACTCCAGAATAAAAGGACAGGTTGCAACTCCACACAAAATAATCATTGCCATTCTAAATCAATCAGAGGGAAGAGAAGTGAAGAGCTGATTCTGTAGTTGTTCTTTATTAATAATTTTAAACTAAAGTTATATATTAAAATACCGACCACTGATTTTCTAAAAAAAAAATAAAAACGCCAAAACCCAAACCTGTGAATTTTGACCATTATGGGAATTTTTACTTCTCTCTTGAAAATGACCCATGGCCCATTTTTCAAGCCAGATTTCAATCCTCTGCAGCCAGCTGTCAGGAAACCACAGAAGGTGCTTGAAAGAGCACAAGAAATGGCTGGTTCTAATCTGAAGGAAAAAAAAAAGTTGAGGAACAAGGCAGCTACTTGTGGCAGAATGTTATTTTTTCTTCAGTCTCTGCCTGCATATTTTCACAACATGTGTACTCTGTTACCCCGTCACTTCCCTCTTTTCCTTGGGTAAATATCTCTGCTTTGGAATAAAAGAAGGCCCAGGGGTGCTACTTGTAAGGACTGCACTCGCCTTGATATGTTGTTTTTGAACTGAACACATACAATGGACTCATTTCAAACTTGGACCTTTGCCATCATAGATGTTGCTTTTAGTTTAACCTTCTCAGATGATGCGGGGGGAGGCTGGAGGTAAGGAAGAGGCTGGGAGTGGGGTCATACACTCTGTCCTTTACCAGATGTGGGATCTCATGGGAGCCAAGCGTGACAGCCCACACAAACCCCTCTAAGCACACAACATAATGGAGAGAGAGGGGAAAGCAAACTGACCCTCTCCAAGTGCCGCGTGTTTGCAAAATCGAATACAAACCCCAGGGAGAAACCGATGACTAGGCCATACCTTTGCCATCGAGCTGCTTAGATTAAAAAAAAAAGGTGGCATGATTAATACTTTATTTTTTTAAAGAAATAATTTGTTTACAAGTTATTTGTGGGAAGGGAACCAATGCAAAGGAGATTTTTCTCCACCTTCTCCCTGTAAACGGCATGCCCTGTTAAATCCACTGTGTTTCATGTATGTGATTTAACTTGCCATTTGCAACCCAACAGAGGGACTGGACTAGATTAGACATCTGTTCTGTAGAAGAATTAGATACAGAATTGGGACCAAGAAAATTCTGCATTAAACTGGCTCAAATACTAACCCATGCTCAAATACTAACCCATGCTCAAATACTAACCCAGTTAGGGACATTGGGTAAGATACACTTTTCAACGTCATTCTTGTGCATTAAATGGCAATGCAGCAACAGGTAGGGGAAGGACAAAAATTGGCAATGGGCTCACCCTGTGAAGTTACATGCCAGGCTACTTCCAAGTGGCTGTGAATGAAGCCTGAACCCTGAAAGCTGGCATGCATACTAAGCAACTCGGACCTGATCTCTCTGATTATCCTAATGTGATCCCTCCTCTTTCTTCCAAAAATAATACAGCTACTAAAGCATTATCTTCCCCATCATTACATTGTAATTTCTTTCTTAGATTGTCCCCTTTTTATTCTTACTTTTCTCCTTAATCTCCCTTACATCCTTCACTAACCCTTCACATCTTTTCCCTCCATACTTACTCACTTACTGTGGGGCTATCCTGTCCTCAATTCTACAGCCCTGAGAAGTAACCAATCACTTGCACATAGCACAGACAAATTACAAATGTTATGGCTGCATGCATGGGTGCCCTTCCCTTTCTCCTGGCAAATCCTGTTCAAAGGACCATTTCTGCCTCAAAAACAGCAAGCAATTTGCCAGAGTGCAATGGAAAACATTGGGCAGATGATATTTAATTACCTACTTACATCTTATGAGTGCACTTCCATAACCAAAATATTAGATAGTCGTAACTTTGATAACCACTAAAGCTCCTTGAAAATTATGTTGGCACACTGTGATTCTCATGTCACACGTTATACTCCCTTTCCCAACAGCGCACCCCATCTAGAGCGCAAGTAGTGATAGATAGTCGAAGGGGAAGGTGCTGTTAGAGAACGGCTATAAATGGGCATATACTGGAGCAACCACTAGCATGTGTTACATATACAGAGACTGAACCAGTCCCTTGGATAGTCCTGAGACAAGAGGAATTAAAATCATCTTTATCATTTGCTTTTTGCAGTGTAGAGAGATTTAGCAGACATATTCTAAATCTAGTTTTTGTGTATCAAAACAGAAGTAAAAATAGAAAACTCTGTCACTGTTCAGTTGTTAGAGAAATCAACATTCTTCTTCCTGCTCTCTCAAGAAAAGACACAGTAATGAAAATAGCCTGTAATTGGGAAGCTCTAGGGTATTTTACAGCCCAGAACCCTGGAAGTCCAAAATAGGTCCACAATGGACAATACTTTTGAGAAGTTGTGGATTTATTTATACATACAGACCTACCTATGAAAACTCCAAGAGAAGTGAGGAATACAGCAAACTTAAATTTTTGTAGCTCCTTTACTAACCAACTGAACTAACTGCATTATTTAAGCTGGTGTCAGGTTTTTATCTGCTACTAAGATGCAAACAGCTCTGCAGTAAAACACAGCAGTACTTTGTAGGAGCCAAGCAGTGTTATGCAGTGGCAAAAATCATATAAAGAAATCTAATAACATTACAGGAGGAGAATTTAGGTTCCACATAAGGTAAATGAACTTCAGATACATTTTGGCATGGAAGGGCTAACAGGGTTTTCACCTATAGTATATGTGCTATGTCCCCAGTGCTATAGGAGCCAGCTCTGTGCTGTGACAAATGGCTTCTTTTCTCAGCCTAGTGCAGGAGAAGTCCTCTGTCCCTCTGGGTACTCTCAGCAAAAGAAAAGAGTTACTACAGAAAGGCGCAGAAAGCTACCCAGAGCTTGGCCAATTCAGTCAGTACGCCTGGCACAGCTGGCATCCTCCGGCACACGCTGGACAGCTTATCAGGTGAAGTGACAGCAGGACCAAGGCTCCATTTCAGATGCTGCTGCCACTCAGCCCAGAAGCTGGGTAGCAGTGCTCACCAAGCTAACTCTGCAGTGGAAGACTTAACCTAAGAGGATATGTAAGAAACAAAAAAGTGTAAGACCTGCCAAATCATAAAACCTTGTAACATTATACCAGCAATGGTATGTGTGCAAGAAAACAGAGCAACACCAGAAACAGCTAAAAAAAGGTGTTGCCATGACCTGATAACTTCAGATAAAATTATATGGGCCCTGCTGCTGCATGCCCCATGCAGCAAAAGGGGATTCATATACGCAACTCTGCACTAGCTCCTTTCTCTCTTTCACAGCGTCTCAGTTTCAACTTGAATAACGTCACCCTGTGAAGTAGCAGAACTCCAGAGTCATCTAATGAACCTCTGAAATCCACTGCTGCGTACCAGGGGGCCAAGGTTTCAAGACATAAAAGGTAAAATAATTCCCAGTAGGTCTCCTACAAATGTCTTAATGTGTCTGTACCAAGTGGTATTTTCACACCGTTCCCTTCCTCTTTCCTTTGACTGGATAAAGAGCTAGGAGGAAAAAAAAGTACCTATGAATACCAATGTGCAGGGAACCCTCATAAATTCACTTCCCGTCAGCCCAACAAATGAGGCCCCCCTGGGAAGCCGTGAGAGAGAGCCTTCTCACAACAGCCTGATTATCAAAAGTCACTTCTCTCGTGAAACACTCTAACCTCGCAGGGACATGTATCATAATAATATGGAAGTATCATAATAGCTTGAGCACTGGAAATTACTTTTGTAACCTGGGACATGTGGGGCACATTTCCAGCAGGTTGGTTCCCAGTGATGCTGTTTGCATCTCTGTATCACTTGAGAATTACCCGGAGCCTGAAAGATTCACGTGCTGTACAAATTCAATTTCAGAACAGACATCTGATCCTCCAGACATCAGATTTCAGGCACTCACTGCATCCATCATAATTTTCACAAGCTGGCTTTATTACTGCCCTATTCTCCTCAGAAATATAATGCATGTTACCTGTTACAGTCCTAGCCGGTATTTCCAAAATTTTTTAGAAATAAGCTGCTAACTGATTTTTTTCTTCAGGGATTGCCGTAAGTCTACAGTACTTCAGTACTGATGGCATTTCTGTCAAATTCCAGATTTGCCTTTCACAGTTCTCTGTCTTGGACCTTTTCCATCTTTGCAGTTTTCAGATCCATCCATATTTTGCAGCTATCTGCGTGTGAAGGCATCCTACATAATAATCTGAGGAGGTACCTCCTGCTCATGATTTATTCCTTTCCAGTCTCCCTAGAGTTTCTGGGGCAGCACTTTTGCATGTCAGTACATAAAGCTAACCTCACATTCATCCCTCTCCTAACACTAAAAAAGAAACTGCCCTTAAAACCATGTTTCATTTCAGCTGTATTCTTAAAACCCCAAACTCTGTGAAACTAGAATGAACTAGTGTAAATCAAACAGTGCTCTTACCACTTAGACCCGCCCTGCAACCCTTTCCAATCAGGGAATCTAAAATTACCATATTTACAGCATCTGCAGCAGAGCCAAGTACAAAACAAGATGAATAGCTGTGACGCACAAGGCAGAGTGTGGAAGTATGCAGCTGGGCCTGCAAACAATATAGGCACTCGGCGCTGAAGTCCATCTAATGCTTTTCACAGACCAGAGTGACTAAAAGGGGAAGGGGGGGAGGGAGGAGAAGAGAAATTCCAGGAAGATGAGTGAAAACACAGCAGAAATCCCAGGCTGCTTCACTAACGGGTAATTGAAATGACTCACAAAAGGTCTAGTAGGGAATTCAATTAATTAGGGACGTGACTGCACGAGGGGAGGAGGGAAAGAAAAGAATGCCTGCGATACAAGAAAATCACTCCTCTCCATTCACTTAAAAAAGGGCCTGGAAGAAAACCTCAACAGAAGAAAAAGCCAAGTTTTTCAAGGCAGGGCCTCTACCCCTTCTTAGGCACAGAAAAAGGCTACAGCCACACCACTCTAGCTTCATGGGAGGAGAAAAGGACAAATAAGCACACCCCTATCGCCTCCCCTCCTTCTCCTAGATTTCTAATGAAAAGGAAGAAAGAGAATAAAATTTGATATATTAACTATGTCACCATTAAGGCAACTGGTAACAAGAAACTACGAGGACAAGACAGAGGAATGATGCAGGATAGCTTAATACAACGCTGCTGATAGCATCCCCCTCTTCATAACACTGCTGTTTATTCCATGTGACAATGAGGGGAGAGTGATAGGAAGCAGTAGGAATATGTATAAATGAAAAAAATGTGGGGACAGATGAAGGAAAAAATGTAATGCAAGAAAGAGAGAGCAGCAGGAACGGGACACACAGGAGGATTGGAATTAACAAAAGCAGGCAGAAAAAAATGGAAAAGGAGTGGATGGAGAGAAGGTGAAGGGAAATCTGGAAGGGCATGGATGAGAGAAACGGGAGGGGGAAAACCTGAAAAGGAGGAGAAGAGCAGATGCGGGAAGGGTCAGGGAAAGAATGAGAAATTTCACAATCAGTTAGAAGTTAGGATTTGCTGTGATGGGTACACAGAACAGCAGTGTTGATTCAGCAACCATCTATTGACAAATACTGCTTCTGACAAAGCCTCAGAGATTAAATTTACACCAGTGCTAGTTTAGAAATCTTGAAGAATGTGTGACCTAAACTTGCAGGCCCACAACTGGTCATTCCTGGCAGGGAACAGCAGGGAGAGATACAATGACCAGGGGCAAGTGCTCACTCATGGGATGGAAAGTGGGATCTGCAACCTTTCAGGGTAAAGTTACCGTAGCTTGAAAAGTAGCTCTTGTTAATTCTGACTTGGAGTTGCTACTGCCAGGTTGGCTGATCAATTGTTTTGCACAAAAGAAACTCACGGTCATTGTTTACCTTAGTGAATCATGAAGAGATCTAACAAAAAGTACTTCTTAGGCCCTATGGAGTTCAGCACTGAATGCCCTCCGAAGGCTTAGATATGCTCTCACGCTCAAGGATCAAGATACTATCGCTGTGAAAGGTTGGCAAAGTTTGCAATATGCTGCATGTTTGGGCAATTAGCTGAGTATTTCTGTTCCCAGGGCTGTCAATCTGACATCTTAGCAAGAAAACATATAAATCAAACTGTACTCCTCTGCCAGTGAACTGACCATTAATGTCAGCTCTGCTGTCAGATGACTTTCAGAAGAGCAAAAGATTTTTTATAAGCTTTATATTTACTGTAATAGAGAAAAGAAGATATGACACTGCCCTAGAAAACAGTTCTTAGGTAGTTGAGACATACTGGACCAGAAGGAAAAATACAGGATTTAGGTAACAAGAACCAGTGTGATACAAATGTCTTTATACTAGTGTAAATACACTAGTGTCTACACACAGACATTGCACTACTGTACCTACATCTAGGCTTTCACCATGTTTTAAGCTTAGATTCATGCAAAAATGAGTATACAGAAATCCCCAGCTGATTCTGAATTGACCTTCCAACATGACACTAAGGAGCGCTACGCCGCTGCAGGGATCATCTTTCAGAAGAGGTATAAAGTTGAGATCCAAATTCCTATGGGCTGGTTTAAGAAAATGGCCCCTAGAAATTTTGCAAAGACATTATTGTTGGTGCTCTGGACAAATGTAAATGTCTTCTAGTTTCAGCCAGCTGGGCTGGTGGTTTCTGTGGAAAAGGACTACAGGCATTCAGTGCCTAGGTGCCTATGCAACAATGCAATTGTCATACAAGAATTACAATACAGCTATAAAATGTCAGTTAAGTCAGGCAGCCCCAATAGCAAATTCAAGCTGGGCAGCCAAAGCACCACTTGACACAGTACTTTATTTGGCTTCAAAGCTCCATTCTTTTCAAATTCTCTCTCTAACACGTCTAATGAAACAGACAGTGCAATGTGCTCAGAAGGTCATCGGTTTCTAACCAGAGCGCCTCCAAAATTTAACAGCGCCTTGATTCCATTCCCAACATAATTCTGTCCTTTTTACTGGGTCTTCATCAAGTTATACTTATGAGAACTGCAGGCGAGGTCAACATGTACCTCGAGGCTATCTGGATTCTGTTAAGCCAGGCTCACGCTTTTTGTCCAGACCCTCCTCTCCTCCTCTTACAAAACACTCAACAGAAAATTTAAAAACCCCCCTCTCTTCTACAAAATTAAAATAATTAAAATAAATTAATTTTATCTCTCTAATTAAGTACCATCCTGTATTTAGACAGTTGACAGCACCAAAGAAAGATTTTTCTGTCTTCCACAATGTCATCCCTCCTCTCTGGATCTATTCAAAGCCTCTTGTACATATTTAATCACTCCTAGCCAGGCCAGGCTAATGAAATGCAGGGCCTTGCCCTGACCTGACCTTGCTATTTCTGCTTTGGCTCAGCACATCCTCTGCTAGTTGGTTAAAAAAAAAAAAAGAAAAAGTTGTTTCTCTCTCTCTCTTGGACTTAAAGGTCCTGTTACTGGCAGGGGGTATGGTCAAGGACACTGCTGAAAACAGAATGAATGACTGTGAACATTGCTTTGCAAAACTACTGCAAGTCCAAAAAGGACCACAGCAACCTCGGTGCAAAGTTTTTTTCCCCATTCCTCTTTGGCTGGCAAGGACTGGTAGGCACTGTTTATCTGCTGGGAATGACTTATGGCTAGATAATTCTGTAAGAAAAATGGACTGCTCAAATTGTTTGCAGCACTCTTTCATAAAGCACTGGTATTCATTCTATGGTTTTGGGCACTTACTGCAACTAAATATGTTGTTCTTGGTTTTCCCCATCTGCCCTTCCTATTTGCCAATACAGCAATTTAAAAATATATTTTCCCTTTCTGAGAGCTCGTAAAGAAGTGTGATCCCATTTGTGACCACTTAGGAAACACTGGATGTTGCATTAGCCCTTTTGTCACATGATGTTGGTTGCAGGAATTTATCAACATGCCAAGCAGAAGTCAGAAATGTTTCCAGTGTGCAACAGGACAACACTTACATGGTGATTCCTGTGGTCTTTTTAAGCTGAGTTTGTTTTCAAGTGGTTTATGAATTTGTTGGCTACGAGTTTTGGTGTTCAGTTTGACATACTGAGCTGCTGGATGAACCATAAACCATATTTGAAGTCAGCAAGGGCAAGGGCCATCATTTTATTCTTTGCATGTACACAGGTCTTATGCTGTGGAACTCTGGATACTGAATAAGGGTCACAGATGCTATCGCGAAACAACCAGTAACAGCAGAAGGATCTTTAGGTGCTCAGACTGTCAGAAAAATCAGGCCGAGTGGCTCAATTCACCATTGTTCCTCCAATTATCTCTCAACGGAGGCACGCCAGAGGAAATGGTGCTGAATAAGATGAAGATGCCTTTAGCTAGCTGCCCAAAACTAATGCCCTACATCCCACAGAGCACTGTGAGCCTCCAAAGCTGTCTAAGGACCAGGGATACAGGCCATCTTTCTAACGGCCACAATCAGTTTAACAGGTGCTTATTAGCTCTTCTGCATGCGCTGGAACTGTCATAAAAAGAATTAGATTACCATTTATGAGTCCAGTCTTTTATCAGCTCAACTAAAACAAACAGGTTCAAGTTGCAACATTCTGTTGAATAGAAGCAGTAGGACATTTAGACATTGCTTGAAGGAAGAAATGTTAAAATCTTGTTTGCAGTCACTAAAGTCAAACAATACAGTTGTGTCATTTTTCTCCTAATACTCTTTATCAGGTTCTGTTTTAGTCTGGTTTTCTACACAGAGAACACTTTTGCAATCACATCTTGTATTCCAATGTATAACATTTTCAACCACTGACTGTTTTCAACCAACACTGACCAAGTATTGGGGTTCTCAAACATATGTGAGGTTACAGAAATTCAGTGAAAATAGATGAATGAGTAGATGGCAGAGGTCTTGTAAATGTTCCTGGTTGGCTTATTAAGTTACCCATTATTAGATTCCATGAAATCTGCAAAGAGGACTTCCAAGTACACCAACTGCCGGAAAAACTTGCAGATACAGTCAACCAGCCACACAGTACAGATATAGAATCATAGAAACAGAATGGTTTAGGTTGGAAGGGACCTTAAAGATCATCTAGTTCCAAGCCCCTTGCCATGAGCAAGGACACCTCCCACTAGACCTGGTTGCTCAAATCCCCATCCAACCTGGCCTTGAACACTTCCAGGGATGGGGTATCTGCAGCTTCCCTGGGCATCTTGTTCCAGTGCCTCACCACCCTCAGAGTGAAAAAGTTCTTCCTGATACGTATTCTAAATCTCCCCTCTTCCAGTTTGAAGGCATTACCCCTCGCCCTATCACTACATGCCCTTGTAAAAAGTCCCTCTCCAGCTTTCTTGTAGGCCCCCTTCAGGTACTGTAAGGCTATTATAAGGTCTCCCCAGAGCCTTCTCTTCTCCAGGCTGAACAATCCCAACTCTCTCAGCCTGTCCTCATAACAGAGGTGCTCTAACCCTCTGATCATCTTCGTCGCCCTCCTCAGGACCCGCTCCAACAGGTCCACGTCCTTCTTATGTTGGGGGCTCCAGAGCTGGACACAGTATTTCAGGTGGGGTCTCACAAGAGCGGAGTAGAGGGGCAGAATCACCTCCCTCGACCTGCTGGCCACACTTCTTTTGATGCAGCCCAGGATACTGTTGGCCTTCTGGGCTGCAAGCGCACATTGCCAGCTCATGTTGAGCTTCTCATCCACGAACACCTCCAAGTCCTTCTCCTCAGGGCTGCTCTCAATCCATTCTCCACTCAGCCTGTATTTGTGCATGGGATTGCCCTGACCCACATGCAGGACCTTGCACTTGGCCTTATTGAACTTCATGAAGTTGGCACGGGCTCACCTCTCAAGCCTGTCCAGGTTCCTCTGGATGGCATCCCTTCCCTCTAGTGTGTCGACCGCTCCACATAGCTTGGTGTCATTGGCAAACTTGCTGAGGGTGCACTCAGTCCCAACATCCATGTTGCCAACAAAGATGTTAAATAATAACGGTTCCAGTACTGACCCCTGAGGAACACCACTCATCACTGCTCGCCACTTGGACATCAATATATACCAAGCCACACTTTAGTAGTGCTCACAGGTTTGTCAGAGCTTCCAAATAAACCTGAAGATGTCTGTTTCACAGGAAAAAATGGGAACATACAGCTTTCGTTGTGATTGTGCCACCAGTCTTTTCCACTGGTACAGCTTCCACTTTTCCACCACTACAACACCTGCAGCTGAGGGTATGCAATCCTGAAACAAGTAGCTTTGCTTTACTGTCCCACATGGCTTGACATTGGAGCCAAATCGCTGTAAGTGTGAATGGCTAGCAAAAGACATGGTCCCATGTTGTCCTCCATCTCTCTTTCATCCAGCCTTGCTGCTTCCCTTGCACTAGTGCTCATCTTTCTCTGCAAGAAGTCAGTTCAGGGAGCAAAAGTGGCAAAAGGCTAACCCAGAAGTACAAAGTGGAGATTTCTGAGCTCCCTTAGACAGCTCACTGTGGGGTTTGATGAGCATCAGAACTGATGCAGAAGTTGGCCTTCAGCTGGCCACCTGCTTGTGACCACAAGTTGAGACAGCAGCACTGCTACAACCCGAAACCTGGCTATGGTCTTATATGGCCACAGTCAAACGTCTGCACCTGGTGATCCTCACCCAGCAGAATGGCTCCTTGGCAGTGCACCAGGCAGCACCATTTAGGCCAACTCCAAGTGAGTAACAAACCTTCGTGAAACCAAAGACAAAGGCAATATTCAGCCACTTTTCCCCCCCTCTCCAAGCAGGTCTCTGATCCACCTTGGGCCCCAGCCCCACTGCAGTTGTACAAAACAGAGCCAAACACACAGCATGCTGCTGCGGAACAAGCACACTCACGCTAATTGTCTGCGTCCTCATTTTCTTTGTGTTAGTCTGCTACGGATATTTTTGCCGTGATTTTACACTACAGACATCAAGAACATTAACTGCTGAATCTCCCTTGCTTACGCTGATCCTGATGTTTGGCAGAGCTGGAGAATGCTGCCTTGGGGTGCTCCTTCCCTGGGAGCTCTGGTGGGATGTTGCAGTTAAGCCACATCCACGCAGCTAAAACCACAGAATTTAAAAACAGCTGTGAAATCCAACTGTGTCTGATCTGCCTTGGTGTTTGGCCATCCTCTGGGGGGCCAAATTTGTTTGACTCAAAGTAAAAATATGATTTAGCACAATTCACTGACTAGGCAAAAGCATTTTTGGAAGGTTTTTTTCAACCTACTGGTAACAAACAAATTTGGACCACCACCTATACATGCCAGAAAAAATGTTTATCTTGCTTAGCCAAAATTGAGCAAAACAGATTTGCTGGCAGCACGGACAAAGCTTTAGGCTTGACTTTTTTTAAGGTCTCCTAATTCCAGTTTTCCATTCCCCACCCTTTGGAGTTTCTCAGATGATTCTCTCTCCCCGATGGCTTTTTAGTTTGGCTACTGTCCTTTAATTTTTCCTGCCTTACGGTTCTTTTCTTTCCTTTAGTCTTCTTTTGCATTTGCATTTGCTTTCTTTCTATCCTGTCTCACAGAAACTTATTAAAAGACCTCGTATCTCTACCATTCCTACCTTTTGTTTGCCAAACTACCCTCCCCTGGCAAAAGGTATATCCTGTGATACCCCTTGAATAAACTTCCAATGTATTAAATGGTTGGGAAACAGGAATCTTAACAGTAGCCTAAGACTACTATTCCAAAAAATGTAAGGAATTTTTTTTACTTACATGTGTCTTACAGAGAGAGAGAGATTGATACATATATTTTAATATTACCGCAGCTTCCTCAAAAACTAGCGCAGAAAAGATACATGTCAGGAAAAAAGGACTAAAGTGGGACTTTTGAGCAAGACAACTTCAGAAGAAGAGGAAAATAGACAAATTCAATAGCTTAACAAAGAAAATTGGAGTCTATGATTTCCAGACTTCATATATTTCCCATGCAATGGACCTCAAAACTCCTACTGATTTAGCATTAACAGCATGAGCCACTCATAACATGGCTCACACTCCAAAAAGTCAACAGGGAAATTTTCACCATTCCAGCTAGAACTTTCTGAAATTTTATTTGATTTTTTAGAATTCAAAGTCAGACTGAGTCTCACACTGTTCACAGTAAGCACCGCATAGGTTTCTGTGCGTTCCCAAGGCTAGTCAGACTAACTTACGTAAAGGCCTGAATACTATTTATTTTCTGTGGAATATGTTTCCTAAAAATTGTCTCACTATCTCCAGAGATTTTTAAATCATAGTGGTAACCAGTTGTCTTCGGGATGGCAAGAAGCAATTCTGCACAAACAGTTGTTCAAGAGAGACTCCCCAGTGAATTCTTTTAAGAGTTCATATCTGCATATTTTAGTAAGCGCCTCCAACCATTGCCTCAGGCTCACTTTTCGGAATATATGAGCACTTGTCAAGGGCTCATTTTATCACTTTTTAATTGAAAGCAGGTCACTAAAAAAAAACTTGTCCATGTTTAGAATGCAAAAGCATTTGGGAGGGATATGACAAGTCATTCAAGCAACACTGAGTGTTCAAATAATGCTTAAAAGCTCAATACATAACGCTGCCCAGAAGAAGAGGAACTCTACTTAGGCAACCTCTATGCATACTTCACAGTCACATTAGGATTGGCTCCCAAATACAAAATATGTGCATATACCATGCTAGTAACTGATCAATGGTTATTGTTATTCATCACAGGCTTAGAAAATACCATGACAAGCTAAATTACATCTAAACTATGTTAACTCTCATGGCCAGTTTATCAACAGTTCAAGAAAGTTCAAGTTCATGGACCTGTTGGAGTGGGTCCAGAGGAGTGCCACGAAGATGATCAGAAGGCTGGAGCACCTCTCCTATGAAGACAGGCTGAGTGAGTTGGGGTTGTTCAGCCTGCAGAAGAGAAGGCTCCAGGAAGACCTTACAGCAGCCTTCCAGTACCTAAAGGGGGCCTACAGGAGAGATGGGGAGCAACTCTTGATCGGGGAGTGTAGTGATAGGGCAAGGGGTAATGCCTTCAAACTGGAAGAGGGGAAATTTAGATTAGGTATTAGGAAGAAATTCTTTACTGTGAGGATGGCGAGACACTGGAACAGGCTGTCCAGAGAAGTTGTGGATGCCCCATCCCTGGAAGTGTTCAACGCCAGGCTGGATGGGGCTTTGAGCAATCTGGTCTAGTGGAAGGTGTCCCTGCCCAGGGCAGGGAATTGGAACTAGATGATCTTTAAGGTCCCTTCCAACTCTAACCATTTGATGATTCTATGAAAGAAGGCTTTGTTTTGGTTTGGTTTTTTTAGGAGTCCCATCAGAAACACTCATGGCATCTTCAGCAACTTCATCACTATCACTCTGATGTGTTTCCATAGTGGCTGTCAACGGGTCCAGACAAGAAACGGGAAGGCTGAGATCATTTTCATGCTGTATATGTTACTGTGAGATCCAAGTCCTTGCTGGGTCAGAAATCACATGGTGTATTGAGGGCTTAAGATTAATTCTGGAGATTTAAACTCCTGTTTTAACCATAAACCATGAATGGAAATGGGCTACAAAAATATAACATTGATGAATCTGGGCCATGGAGCAATAAAACTTCTGAATCAAGGGAAAAAGAGTGACAATCTAAGTGATAGATGTGCTTTTAGCATCTATCAAGTAGATCACACGATTAGCTTGTTTTGGGAATCTGACAAGAAATGACAATATTAGGAATTTTATTTTGGAGGAGAGTCTTTGCAGGGGTCCATGTTGGCAATTTCTGTGTTAGAAGGCCAGAAATAATCTGCTCCATTAAAGAATGGAATGAAATCCAGTCTCTTCAGGCTGGTTAGCAGAGTCCTGTTTTCTTCTTTCTGATACAGGCCAGATTTAAATGTAAACTGACTATTAGGTGAGAACTCTGTTGGCCATTACCAGTTCCTGAAAACTTCAACATGTTTTCATTTTTTTATAGCCAATACCAAATTTTTCTACTGGGAAAAAAAATGTAGTAAAAGGAAAAGTAATATCCAAGCCAGTCCTCAACCTTCAGAAGACTACACAACATGCAGATGACATCCTATACTCGGGTAACGTATTTCACTAGATGATAGATGGGGAGAGATTTCATACGGTATATAGGGATGTAATATTAACATCAAATACATTCCAACTCCCTTATCTAATCTAATGAGCCATTTAACAGCTGATCTGTCAGGTCAAGTCTTTGAATCAGTTTCCTGCTATGGGAGTAAAAGATGCCTAATATTTAAATAATCATCCTTTTGACAAAGGTGAACTTGATCAGTAATAAAGATTGTTTCCAATCAATGATCTTCAAAAGGTCTCTTCTGTTTCTTTCCAGACAACTACACAAAACATCACAGTACATAAAATAGCTTGGTCTAATCCGCTGTCACTTGTTTTTCTCTTTGTCATTATTTCTCAAGCTTTATGAGGTACTTTTGTAACTGGTTTGGGCCTAGAGAAGGTGTGCTCTTGCTTTCATATGGAAACTGTAAGCACTTTCATCCTTCCACTGCCAGAACACACACACACAAGCTGGCACATTCTTCTAAACACAAAAGTAAAAAAAAAAAAAAAAAAATCACAGCTGCAATATTAATAGCAAATATATTCTGTTTCATCTCTAGTTACACTCAGGTGAACACCGACAAGTCACATGTGAGGCTCTCATACAGACCTCTGACACTGCAACACCAATCCTAACATGCCTCAGCCTCTTTTTAACATTGTCATACGGCCCAGTCCTGAACGGCTTCTTGATGATCCACTCCTCTCCACTGTTAATAATATACATGATTTATTGTAGTTGGCCATAGTTGGTAGTTGCTTTTTACAGAAAAATAAATATATGGGCCTTCATCTCCCCCAGAATTTGAGACCAGTACAGACAGGCAAGTATGCCAAATTCTGCAGCAACACCCTCCAAATAACTTTCAGACGTCACTCCTGAATATTTGCAAAATACGTGATGAAAAAATCTATCCTAGTTAAGCTGTTTTGTGTGTCCTAAACGTTGCACAAGTGGTTCAGCCATATATATATATAAAATCAAATTAAAGTACCACATTAATCAAAACTGTCTATATGGCGCAACTTTGTCCCAAATTAAAGCAGTGAGCTCTATAAGCACCATCCTGGCCGTCTTGGGAGGTACATATCCTGCCTGATTTTTGGCTGATCTGCATTGCATTTACAGCATGGGGAAATTGCTGTGCAAGCAACTCTAGCACCATTTTTCAAGAGCACACTAAGGTTAGACTTTAAAGCAATAATGCTAAGGCAAATCACAATATCTTCCCTCCCAGCAGTCCTAGTACAGCAGTTCTTCACTACTTGCTGCACTCAGGCAGTGTTTATGGAAAGTCACGGAGTACCTTGAAGAAGCAAGTGTCTGACCTACCCATTGCACTCCCCTCCAAGTGCACAGTATTCCTAGCACAAAATCAAACACTGGGGACTAGCATGCCATGGCATTCACAGCGGGGCTTTACAGCACACTCAGTTACAGTATGTTCAGCACAACAACATACTGAGAACAAAACACTTCAGCAAGAAACACTGAAGAACACTGAGCAAATGGCATGGTATCTTCGGACTGCCACCAAAGCACCAGGTCTTCATAATGCAAGGTCATATGCAAAAATAGAGCTTAACATAAACAGCAGGAATGGGAAAACGTTGCCAGACGTTAATGAAATGCTAACTTTTCTAGCTTGGGAAAATTCATTCATCACTACAAAGCCATTGCTTTGTAGCTTGATTCAACAACAGAGAAGGATGCCTAAGGAATTCCTTATAGGTAGTAAGAATTTTATAGGCTCTTTATAAAAAAAAGTATTTTTTAAAACATACCAGGTTCAAATCTGATGTGCAATCCTATGAATGTCTAATTAGTTTTGCCTTCTTCCTCTTCTCACTTTCAAATTCTGGTCTCCTGGACAACCACACAGCAGCAGAAGATATTTCCAGCAGTTCAGGACATTTTTGCAATTACTAAACCTGTTTTAAATGACCTTAAAATAACAGGCATTATCATGTGTAATAATCAGCTACAGGGAAAAAGCTTTGGCCTAAATGATCAATATTCTTTCAAAAAGAATAATGAAGATTGCTGTCTCAAAATGCCATCACTGTACAGACCTGTTTTAACTTTCCCCTCCATAGCCTGGAATGGAGTACCTGAGATAAAGGGGCATGGCGCAGCAGAGCTGTGCTCTGAGATCCCGTTCTTCCTTTGGTGTAATTAGGCTGCATCATGGTCTGTAACTCAGTTTCTGCACTCACAGCTTACAAGAGAAATGCTCAAAAGCAAGAAACAGACAGCAGGGGGAACGCTACGCTACGCAACTCCTGATTTGTAAGTCAAATTGAATTATATAGATGGAATTGCAAACACTCAAGGGCCCCCCTAACCCAGGGTTCGCTCTTCCTGCAGTACCACATTAATGTCTTTAAAGAAAGCAGCTGCTTTTCCACATGCCACCGTGGGCCAAAATAAGCTGCCCGCCCCAATGTGAGCAACCAGACCTAAGCACTTTGCCTCTGTCCTGGGCCCCTGTAATGTGAGCAAGCTAAAGGGGGACGGGGCACCACACTGGATGCTGCACTGGAAATGCCTGTCCTCTCCTTCTGGCACAGAGAGCACCGCTGTTCCTTTTTAAAAATCCCCTGCTCTTAGCAAGGTTTGTTTTTCTAACTGGTTCCCAGAAACCTCTTGGGGGTTCCAAGCCCAGAAAAGTAATTACTGCATTACTTTGGCCACAGACACAATATCAACCTTGTTAGACTTGGCCTGTGGAGACAGCCAAACACCTGCTGCTGCAGCATTTATTTGATAAGCTTCATGGTTCGCTAACATAAACCTGATCCTGCTGACCTGCAGGAGGATGAAAAGGAGCCGGGGGAAAGGGTGGAGCAGGTAGGCGATCTCACGGCCCTCCAGCCCAGCAGCTTACAGCCCTCTCTCCCAGCGAGCTCCCATTTCTCTTTGCTTTCTTGTTCCCTGGTGAGAGCTTCAGAGAATTGGTTTTCCCCCTGCAGTTATGCAGGCAGATGTGGAAGGGGCTAGGATTCCCATGCCTTATGACGGATTAACTGACAAGTGCGGGATCAATACGGGAATTGTTCTAGCTCTGGCTGCATCTGTAGCCTTCCAAAGCAGACAGAATAGCTGCACACACTCTCGTTGGTATGGTGGTGCGTGCACTGAAAGGCTGGCTTAATACCAAAGTCCATTAGTTAACAGCAAGGGGGGAAGGAAGGGCTGCAAATCAGTCAAATCAACAGATAAAAGGTTGGGGAGAAAAGCAGACATAGAAATAGAAACTTGATTTTTATTCCTCAAATGATGCAGTTTTCTTGCCTAGTACAAAGAAAAAGAAAGTGGGGGTAGGGGGAAATAAACAAGGTTTTGTCCCAAACAGGACCATCTCTTCCAGTGGATACTGCCAACCAATATTTGAGGAAAAAACAGAAATGCCAGGGGACTTAGCTGGAAGGAGAAAATAATCTTCCCAACTATGGTGCTCGATATCAGGAAAGAAACTTACTCTTCTGCCAGGCAAGCTTGCCTCCTTCTCAGCCTCACCTTTTTCTAGGCAGAGGGAATCAAAAGTGGACTACCTAGCAAACCAGGAAAGGGCACTTCCACATATCTGCTAGTTGTCACTTACGTGGACAGGGTTTGCCCTCAGGACAGGTATGTTTTCTAGCGTACCTCTGTCTGTCTATGTTGATAGTGCATGTTGGAGATATGCAGCGTGATTCACCCACTTGTGAGACAGTGAGAAGCAGATTAATCACTTTGGATGACATTAGAGCCAGACCAAACTTTTATACAAAACTCAGCAAAAATCTGAAGACTAAACCTCTGAACATGTGTGAAATTGTCTACACGAGTATCTTCTATCTTATTTCACCTTCTTCCGCTGGCTCTGAACTTCAGGAACTTTATTTCCTGATGGAGAAAAAAATGAAAAAGTTTAAATAATACGCCACAAGATATTTTCTGGACAGATCCAACCCAAATCAAAGTAAAAACCTCAAAAGAAAACTTCTCTTATGGAACTTCAAGCCCAGTTTTGCAGGTATGTGAAACTGAGATAACGAATGATAAACATCTGAAGTTTTGGACTAGTACCAACATTCTACTTTTGTATTCACCCTTCACTGTACAGAACTCAAAGCATCAAAGCAAAATGCTAAATACACTCAGAAAACCAGCACAACTGGATTCTCAGAGCTCTACTAACACACCCAACTGTTCTTCGATTTCTGCCTTTATTGAGTAGCCTGTTTCTCTCTGAATGGTACGAGACAGATTTTTTAGAACTAGTAATTAAGGAAGAGAAACAAATAACCTGATACTAGTAGGATATTCTTGTGGAAAGTGCTGCAAGAGAGAAGACAGAGAGTGTAAGTGAATTTGACCCACACTGGGAAGCCTATATTGCTTGCAAGCCTGTGGGTACAAAAGAAAACTAAGTGCTGCCCAGCATGAAAATCTTGAGGGCAATGCACAATACATCCAACTCCTGGAAAACGCACCACACTCAGTCATCTTAGTTTCCTTGAAAATTGCTGATGAATGCTGATTCATTCTTCCTCCACCATTTTGCTTCAGGCTCTATGCCAATGTTCACCAAGAGGCTAAAAGCAAATCAAAATAACTCCAAACGCATTGTTCACCCACCAAGCAGTGGTGATAAGGAGGAACTCATAGCCTGTTCCCCAACAGCAGCTAGAGACACCAGCAGCAAAACTCCCAGGCTAAGGACAATTTTACTGCTTGGAGCTCTCTAAATAATAAAGCCATCTCATTTCAGAAAGTATTAAGAAGCATCACAGGTAAAGTAAAGTATTGCAATGACTATAAAGATCTTCCTAACGGTATTTCTGTAAAAACCCTATCATATTACAGGATGCTCTTCTATATTAATCTGCTTTTTATTCTCAAACCTAGTTTCAAACATACCCTTCGTACAGCAGCTTCTGCCCATAGTTTCCACAGAGCATTGTACATGCAGAAGCTCCCTGAAGGATACATGTTTCATGGTAAAAAACTGGTAGACTAGCAGGAATGGTTTTAAAGAAAGCGGCACCCAACGAGCTTGACCTGACAGATCAGCAGAGCACTCTGAAACCACACTAAGTTTAGAGCACAGCAAGGCAAATGAGAAAGAACAATGACGGCCATACAGCTCACTCAGAGCATCCCCAAGAGAGCAGCCATATGCTGACAACGAACACTGCAGCCGAAAGGAACCAAAATTGTACAACAGCTTCTTAAAATAAATCCTCCCAACAGGCCCTGCTTCCTGTTCTGTTAACAGCCACCAGACCAGAGGAGTGGAACTTACTCTGAGTCACGTAATTGCACGTGTGCTCAAGAGCACTAAGCTCTGGGTGCCTAGGCACGTGTGTCTGCACACACTTTTGTGTGGCCAGCTACAGGACCACAAGAAGAACATGAAAGCAGGATGTCTCTCTCTCCATTTTTTTCCTCTCTGTGAACTTTATGTAGTTGAAAATTGAAAAATTGTGAGCTTTTTTCTCTTTACAGGTAAAACGTGAGCAAGTATTGCAGGCCCTTAATAGCGCATGGGTAACTAGAGCTCAGTCTGGTACAGGTACTCAGAGGTAACACATCACCTCTGCTGTGTCACATCCCTGGGAATCTCCAGGATCAAGAACTTATCGCTATGCCATTTTGTATGACAGGGAAGGATCAAAATGAACAGGGTCAGGGAAGAATATCAAGATAAAACTTTTTTCATGGTAACTGAATATTGTGCTCTCAAATCTTTTCTCTTCTTTTCAAAAGTGTATTTCTAACTTTATGGTTGTGAAGACAACTTTTACATTGTGAACCGAGAGTAAGAAATATAGTAAGTTGCCCAAGTTTGCAAACACACTAAAACGGATTTCTCGAAAATAACTTCCACATCATAGCTTGAGGCCTTGAAATGACTGTCTGAACCCCATTCTTCTCCCCAGAGTTTTTTGTTTGAACATATCTGGTTTCTTCAGGTTTGAATCAATGGAAGAAAAAGACTGTGGCTTTTTGTTATGTCTTGGGTTAAAACCTATTGAAACTGGTAGATCTAGCACTACATTTCCTTTCAAGCTAAATAAGGCTACAGTTAAATACCTCTTTGTTTAGTAATTGCTAAAAACAAAAGACTGCAAAAAACCACAGGCTGTGCAGGATCTGGACCTCACAAGACAAAGGGAATCATGGGAACAGATGCCCCAGACGTGGAGATAAGAGCAATGAGTAGTTCAGCTCTCCTAAAAGTGTTGGGGATGAATATGGTATCTTTATTGACATGTGAAGCAGATCCTAACATGTGAGGCTTATGGTAAGCCAAAGCTAAGTACATAATTTTTACTACATCAAACTACTCTAATTATTTCTTTGGTATTTTGCTAGCTGTCACTCAAAGCATGTGGAATAAAAGTATAAAACTGTCTATTTTTTGGGGGGGTAAGAATACCAAGAACAGGTTTCTTCTTAAAGAAAGCCACCCAAAGCCATCCAAAATGAGTTTATTTTCTCGGAATACTGATAGGTTACTTTGAGCCTTAAAATTTCTGAAACCCATTAAGCAGGTGAAAAGGACTTCCGCTTCATTCTTTAACCACACCTTATCCTTGATCAAGTCCTAGGTAGCTAATTACTTCCAGTTATTTCTGAATAAAGTTTTAACCACCTCTGTTGGAGTCATCAGTATCTACTATGTGTTGGGCAGAGGGGAGGAAGTGATCTGTCTGAGCGTTTTGACCCATAATAGACTTACTGACAGAATAAAAGCAAAAGAACAAAACAAAGTAACTGAAAAGGACAGTAGACCAATTTGCTTATAGCAGCATTTGAGGAAGGCCTAGAAGAAAGTGGGACACCTAACAGTATCCAAAAGCCTTTGGGTCACTTCATTTCACCTGTATCATGCATGTTTTGGCAAGAAGAAATATAGGCAAGAAATGCTAAGAAGATTTCCAGTCCTTTACCTTGATATTCAAATAGTTTTTCTCACAGCACCAGTACATCAACTTGATTTATCCTTAAAAAAAACAGTCTAATTCTCAAAAGCTCTGCAGCATCTCTGGCTTGTTTTCAGAGCACTGTGGCACACAGGAGGTGGATAGGGTGCTGAGGGGGAGGTACAGCATGTGCTCAGGAGAAGGAAGGACTACATGAGAATCCCATGAAAAAACCATGTCCTGGTCAACCTAGTCTCCAGATGACCCGTTATAAATGTGAGAAATTATTAAGTCAAGCAAAATATAAGGGATTACGTGTGTATTTAAACCTTTGCTTGAATTGACTCATAAAGCAGGAAAGCCATGAAAATGCAAAATTCACTTCGGAAAAATATGCCCAGATAAGGATATATAAGGCTTTCTGGATAACTGTGAAATACTTGGATTATCTGTGTATGTATATATAGCCTTTAACACTGTAGAAATGGAGCATCCTACACATAACGCTGAACATTTCAGTATCTCTGTAAATCAGAAAAGAAGGTGGAAAACAGGACATGGAGAAATTCTTTCATCCACTCTTACACAAAACTGGCAAGAATTAGCAGCTGAAGCCAGATATCTTCATACCTCAATCTTAAAACCATATTTCCTTTGACATTACTCATTCCTGGGTTGCATTTAAAAGAGCAGTGAACAATTGATGCTGATTGTTGTGGCTCATTAGCCACTCAGCGATAGATGTGTGCCCTGCATATACTCATTTACCGTAACAAATATTTGCACATGGGATCGAAGCACTGGGAAACCATACACCCACAGATATTGTCTCAGTCAACCCTTCCTTTCAAGGCTCGGTTCCACTCCCTCCTCCATCTCAATCCCTCCATTAATCTCCCCATTTGCCTTTTAGTTTTGCTTAGATTACAAGTTATCGTCACTAAGTACATGAAAACTGTAACCAAAGACTGTCTGTGTCTAACATAATCACTCAAATAATTTCCAGCTAATGATTTACTGTTTGCTTCACTTCCCCACCCACTGTCTGGCTTTTTTAGGGCAAAGACATAATTTCTTGCACGTTGCTAGAGGACTACACACACCAACAGGGCTAAGAATGCAATAAAAAAGATTTAATGGCAAAGGGGATGAATAGAACATTCGAGTATTTTCCCTTCAGCAGAAAACAGTATGTTGCTACTTCGGTGGCAAAGGCTCCTATGTCCAGGAGAAGCTAAGAACTGCCTTCTGAGAGTGCCACGCCAGTGGAAGTACTTTTGGCTCGACATCCTTATGTGTCTGCTGATCTGATTCTTCAATAAGACAATTCACTGTCTGTTTCTGGGGGGAGAATGAATGGAGGAGTTAGATCAATTATCCGAGAGTCTTCAGGATACACTTTGACAGATGATGAAAGGACTCTAATATGTAATTGAAATACCCTGTACCAAAATACTCACATTAAACCTTGGCTGATTACACGCAGGTCTGAGCTATCTCAGACCTTCAGAACAGGAATTGAGTTGTTTATCAGTGAAAGCCAAACTTCTAAAAAGCTGGCTGCCCACTACAGAGCCTTTGTGTTGGGTAAATTACCTTCAGGAAGAGAATCAAAATGAATTAAAACCACATGGAGATCCTCTCCCTTTACCCCCCTTTCCCCCTTTCCTTTTGCTATATGAATCCCCTCACCAGGAGACAGAGGCCAGTTCAGTCTAATTTAGTCCAGTGTTTTTGTTTCCTAAAGTCTCAGTCTTGGTTTGAGTCCATTAATAGGCTGCAGCTGATTTTAATCTAGATGAACTCAAGACTTCTCTCTTCTTTGGTTTTAAAAAGATTACAAATTGTGTGTTATATAAATAGAGGGAAAAGGGAAAAAAAGAACCAAATGAGTAAAAAATCTGCTCTCCATTAGCTGACCTGCTGAACAAGCCTGTGATTCAAATAAAGATGAGAAATGAGAGTTGTGGGGGAAAAACACACAACTAAAAGCTCTAGTGATACTGCACGCAGACATACTGGTAAGAGGAGATGCAGTAATGTCTGATAGCTTCCATTACCATCATAATAACACAGAAGAGATATTAATGACACTCCAAAACTGGCAAACCAGATGCCTCAAAGACTGTTCTGATAGTTTGCAGCACCCCTTCCCAGTTAAACTCAAAATCAGTTTGATTAGCAACTATGACCTCTTTGTATCTCATGTCTCTGGTAGCCAAGGTAGAATAAGTTGGTCTTAGGCTAGCTCCTTGAAGAGTGTAAGAGAATGCCATGATACCCATGTGGAACGATTCAAATGGGATCTCTAAAAAGAGGTGCTGAACCTAGAGAGAGTTGCCTCAGATCAGTGCTGAGGTACCTTGGGAGACCAAGTGATAAAGAAGGTATATGGGTATGTTGTCCTCTAAACAACAGTTCTGGGTTCCTCAGGGCAAGTGAAAGAAGAAACAAAGTCCATGCCAATGTAATGCAAAATGATTTCTCTCTTTGTCCAGAAAACTCACCTTAGATTAGCTCTAACAAGTATGAAAAAGGCAAATTAATCTGCTACAAAAGGTAAACAGGAGAATTATTTTTGGTATGATATAACAGCTTAGAGGCTTTAACACAACAGTGTTCTCACCATGGTAAAGGATGACAGAAGAAAATCACTTCCCTGTAGTGCTGTTTCTCGTGACCACAGTTGTAGATGACTTGTCAACAAGGCTGTCAGTACTACTATACACCCGTACTAATATGATTATGGTCAAAACACTTTTGTCTTATTGGTATCAAACCACTCGGTGCAGACATCTTTGTTTCTTCTCCTCCTGTCACACAGAAGGAAGGAGAGCTGAATGCTGTAATCCTCCATCTCAGAAAGGGCAATGTCTTCACCAACTTTCTGAACTACCTAGACTTCCTTCTGTTGACTTCTTAGTACAGCGTGTTTTTAGTGTACTTCACCCTAAACTAATTTTATGTGCTCTCAGCCCCAGATCTCCCAGCCTCAATTTTCTTTATTAATTTCCCTATGTGCTGATTTTTTTAAATAACACGTTTAAACACTTAGAGAATGCTATCATATGAAACTGCTAAGGATCTGAAAATTGGGAATACCAATCTTAAATTATTTTAATTTTTGGTGGGAAGGGGCTGGGCTTTTTGGTTTTTTTATGCCAACTTGAATTCTCTGGCTGCTTTATGTCACTCTGGAATTCTGCACGCAGCCATAGGACACTGGATGGCTCAAGAGTGCATGAATCCATGATTTTTAAAAATAATTGCAATAAGCTGCAAATGTGACATTTTTCTTGATGCTGAACCTCAGTGCTGATGCATTAGAAGCTTCCCTTTAGAGGAATCTCATGAAGAGCTCATACACAACTGCTCTATTTAAAAATGGCCACTGCCACTGAGGAGCAAAGCCAAACACGAAGGGACCATGAACAGCAAGTGAGTAGAGTGTAACTACTCACAGCACCCTGCAGTCACAGTCCTGGTGGAGAGCAGCAGGATGGCAGCCATTTGGAAGACGGAGAGTTATAGAGTTGTCTGTAACAGACTTTGTTCTTTAACACCAGCTGAAAAATATAGGTAAAACACTGCTTTCAATCCACAAGAAAAAAAAAAGGGTTTTAATAACCTATAAGCAAGATTTTAAGTGAGCTGTATTCACAAGCAAAAGATTCCAAGACGCTGAAGTCTTGATGTCATTACGATAACTTAAAAATCTCAAAATAGCATTTCATTCCTCAGAGAGTCCATTTCAGAAGTCCAGAAATGTTTTTCTCTGCTTGCTAATGCTGTCATTTTGGGAATCACACACATCTGTTTTACACAAACAAAGAGAGTATATACCTGCATAAAGTAAAAATCACAGCTTTGCCATAAGAAGGAAATACAACAGACGCAGTAAAAGGGCTAGTAATCAATAATAAACAGCAGATACGCAGAGAAACAGACGGACAGACAGACATGAGTAAGAGGAATTACATGATCCTATCAGCTTTACCTGAATACAACCCCTCGTAATAAGTCTCAATTGCAATGATAAACGTGCCTGGATTAAACCCAGAAGTTTTTCATTCCTTGCTAATGGGGCAAATGTAACTTGGAAGGGGTCTGTATGCAATCACTGGAGGTTTTATTTGTATAATTTTTCTGGAGTTTGACTATGACTATATTTGATTGCATGTGGGTGGCTGTGGGACGGGCAGACAGCTGGGTGAAAAACTATGACAAAAGGAATCTTGTCCCATTTCCTGCCTGTACTTCATTCACTAATGAGCACTGCTCTGGGTCATTCTCAAGATTTCTTCATCTGTTGTTGTCTCGTCTGCAAAAGGGGCACCCCAGCAGTGGAGCTGTTGTCAGCTTGTCTTGAGAGTTTATTCTGCTGCCTCTCACCCCCGCAGCTGTGTGGGATTGTAAGTGCCTGGCTGTAAACAACGCCATATTTCGTGCTTCTTTTTGGATGACTTGAAGGCCAGTCTGAGGCCAGATGTGTTTGCTGGTGTAATCTGTTTCCCATTTCTTGTAATAAATGCGTATCTCAACAACTAATAATAAAGTGAAATCAGGATTTATCTGTTGTCTTCTTCAGTGTGATTTGTGCTGGAAAGAGAATGTTAATAAAACATAGCGAAGTCCTCAGTCTCTCCCTTCTTCTTGGACTGCTTGAAACATTCAGTGAACATATCCCTACGAGTAAACAACCAGGCTGGTGAATCTGACGCCATTAGACTCCTGCTGTAGCAACCAATATCTCTCTTGCTAGCTTGTGGAAATACAGCCATTTTGCGTCTTTAAGAAACACTGTTTTGTGGCAACATTGCCTCATTTATTCTTGTTTCTTTTGTCAGATCAGTTCACTTGAAAAAGTTTCCTCCTGGTAACAGGTTTAGTCTTTTTACTAGGATTCTTTTATAAAAGGCTTCTACCTGTCTGCAGGCAGGTTTCAGCTATCTCCCCCAGCAAACCATCCTGTTATCGAGTCCAGCCCCTTGATTAGAAACCGCATTAGAGGAACCATGTGAAGACCGCCTCTCTCCCCCTGTGTCCATGGTAGCTCCCTGTGAGCTCCAGTAAGCCTCTATCCAGGGAAAAGGAGTAAATCACACTCAATTTCATTCCATCAGAGATGTCTTTTGATTTGTATTGTAAAATGGTATTGAAACAGCTTTTCCCTTCCAAGCAGGTGGAAAGGTGAGGCAGTGGGAAGAGGAATGCTGCAAGGGCTTAGCCTGCCCCCAATCACTAACGGCCCACAAGACGTGTGCAGTTGCAGCACAACACACAGCTGTGCTCCCCACAATTCTCCCTCACTTCTTTCCAGTCAGACCATGGCCATATCCGTCCCCACTCATATCTGTTATAGTGTGACCCTCACTGTCAATTAGAACCTCTGCTCATGTCTGTCAGAGATACTCCACCAATGAGAAGCAATTCCATTAGGCATGGCTTTGATACCAGACTTCCAATCCTTTGGTATCTACTACATGGTCTTTTACGTCCTCTGTAACTTGAAATTATGATTGATAGATAGATAGACTAATAGATAGACAGACAAATAGATAGAGATGGTCATAAAAAGAGTTTCTATAAAGAAAGTCACAGGGTTGTCATTTGTCCAAGAAGCCTTTCAGAAAAATGCTCTGAAGTTTCATCCCAAAGGAGGTTTCACCAAGCCCTCTAGCCCTGGGAGGCAAAGGAAACCCCTTCCACAGTGCTAGGCAGCTCCAATTACAGATGCATCAAACCAACACCTACTTTTATTCAAGATAATTGTTCCCTGACAGTACTCAGAAGCTCATCTGTTGTCTCCAACTGCACTAGTGAATGTCACTTAGTCAGCCTTGCTACTTCTCTTCAGCAAATGGGCCACCAAAATCCTAGTTCTTCTGTGCCTCTTCAGTTTTATTTTAACACTCAAATACAAAAACTGTAACTGCACATGTAAACCTCCATGACTGGCATAACTGAAGACAGCAGTTTTAGCTGGCACAGAAGACACAATTTATTCTGTTAAAACCACTCATGATGATATGTGAGAAGAAAAGAAGCCCTTTAAGCTTTTAGGAAACAAATAATTTCTAGGGTTAGCAATTAGGAAAACAAAACAAACCCAAAACATTTGTATTTGTAAACTGAGTATACTTGCTGTGGCTTGACTAAGATGTGCTAAAATCTTGGATTTTTTTCTTCAAAGAACCACCACATTTTAAGATGCTAGTAACATAAAAAACCTAAGCGTGGGCAGAGTCCTTCCCCCACTGCTCCATCTAGGTTTTCAGCATTTTACTGTGCTTTCACATCTACTATGTGAAGTAAAGAGCAATCTGTTTCCAGCAGGCTCCTTTGGTGGGTGGTCTGAGTTCATTCTATTTCTTATTTTCGGAGTTTTCTTTCCATTTTCTGTGTTGAACTTAGTGGTTTTACAAAGCCACAGTACCAATAACATAATATGGAGTATTTGTTTTATTTCTTCCTATATCCAGCGTGGTTTTACACAGAAGCTGATCACCTCCAGAACCACACTGGCCATACAAGAAGCCTATCTAGTATGAGCTTGGCCCTAATTCTCCTGCCTTCGTTGGTTTTGTATGTAGTTGACGTACTACGCCCCCTTAAAGAATATTCCTTACGCTTGACCCTCTCAGTAGTTTCATGGGATGTCCTCATTCTCTTTGTACTCTTATCAAATGCTTTCACTCTGCCAAATCAACGTGCCCTCAGAACACTTGCCTAAAACAAAACAAGGCTGTTTTCTCTAATTAAAGTTCTTGCTCTGTCTACAGTAATGTCGGTAGAGCCTTCACAAAACATATGATCTATGAAGCCACTGTATTATAAAAAGTTTGCTAGCAGTCTTCTGAAACTCATGTCTTACACACTGGAGAAAGCAAATCCCTTATCCGAGCTAACCAGCAGAACAGAGTTCCGAGCACAATCAGATTCTGGAATTACAGAAATAGACTCTGTCATAAATGTGTGAAAGTGTCATTTTGTACATCATGCACCACGGTAACACGTGAATTAACAAGAAATCAATGCAGGGGTGCATGATGAATGTGAAGACAAAGCTGGTAAGTATTTGTGGGCTGCACTGATTTTGTGTCCAGAAGTTTCAAAGCATCATATACAAGGAATGAACTCTTTATATCACAATCAAAATACACACTGACTTTTTTCAAACACCCCAACAACACAGCATTGCCTCTAATGGGGTCTAAACCTGTTTCTCCAGTGTCTCTTGATACATAGAGATGGTACATGGACTAGACAAAGCCAGAGTAAGACTAACGCACAGGCAGACGAAGCAAACTTTCATGATTTTAAGTATTACCTTTAAATCATAACCTCAGCTTAGCTGATGACACAATCATTGCCTGAGTCATCTGAAAATCTGAAACAATGGCTCTGAGCATGGTAAACCTTGTCATTAATCTGACAGTGTGTCAGCCTCATGACTTGAAGGAGGGGGAGAGGGACAGCAGGGATTCTGCCACTTCAGCAGACAACTCTATGGGTGGAGCAGGAGCAGAAAAGTACAGTAAGCCTGACTCAGTCTCCAGCAGATACATTCCTGATGCTTCAGCAACATGACTGAACTTTACACTCAGGACACTCGGTGCCTGTCACACTCAATAAGGAAATGGCATCTCTTACTGTTGCTGATGGTGAGCAACAATGCAGGGAGGAATCAAATGGCAGAGAAGCAGCAAAGGAGAGGAACCAGGGTTTAAACCCAGGATTTTAAAACCTGACATGACCTAAATAAATACTAGCACTGACATACCTGATTTGGGCCTATCATGCAAGGGAAACCTAGTCTTTAGATAAACAGAGTGTCCGCCCTTAACCTCCTGAACTATGAATTTTCCTCATCCAATACTGCAGAAAGGTTATGCTGCAGTGCCCTGTGCTTCCTCACATTTAAAGTTAGGGTAGCCAAGGGCAACAAAGACTCCTTCCTCTCTAGCCTGATAGCAGAGTTCTTCCTTCCTTTTGTTCACATGAAGAACAAACACTGAGTTGAACAATAACGTGGATGTTTCATTTCGATGCTCTCCTGGGCACCCAGCCCTGGTTAGCATTATCTTACCACTTGGTTTTGTTTTGAAGGAAACCAGGAATGGTCCTTTCAATTGCTGCTGCTTCAAGATCAACATTATCTCTACTTCCTCTATTTTTAAGTTTCCTTATTTTACCAACAATACGTGGCACTATGAAAAAAAAAAAAAGACACCGAACCAATGAATGGAGAAAACTGCCAGTCTAAGAGGGAAGCTATAACAGAAGGCCATTTAAACTAGCTTTCCCTGAACATTAGGGGAAAAAACAAAACCAAAACCGAAGAAAGCCAAAACAACTTAATCCTTGGCAGCTATTGAAGGAAGTGCACATGAGGAACACAGTTTAGGCTTCAAATACTTTATTTGAAAACATACAGGAATCTGATCACGCTTCCTGAAATCAACATCAGCACCAGACCCCTCCCTGTCACACCTCCTACTTTACGGACAAAAAGACCTTTAGTCATTCAACAAAATCCCGACCCTCTGATCCGTAACAGACAGGTGGCAAACCTGATTTACCACAGATTTATCACTTGTGCATTCCTGCAGACTTTTACTTTTCTTGGACAAGTAATTGTTTTGGACAAGTAACTAAATTATCACTCACTTTTTACACTCTGGGAAGGACAGGTGAACAAATTTAATGACAATTGTGCAGTCCTCTCTGGACCATCAACTCAGGCATAGTCAAGAAGCTACACTGAAAACAGGTATCGGTGAACGCAGTTATTTTAGCGGTGACTGGGAAGGGGAGCAAAGAGGGGCAGACAGCTTCATCCTCAGCCAAGGCTCTTTTTCTGCAAAGATCTGTCCACGAAAGACACACTCTTGAACTGAGCGTGAGGTAAGCCAGCCTCAATTAGCACCACAGTCGGCTGCAACCCTCAGGTGGGACAGCTCATTTACCCCTCTGCCAGAAGAGGACTCAAGTTTGCAGATTTCAGTTTGTGTGCTGAAGTTTCCTGTGCCCTTGAGTGATACAGCGGTAAGCAGTGTCCTTCCTGAGCCCAGATAGCTGGGACCAGCAGGAGGGATGCCTCTCTCCCCTCGTGTCCAGACATAACAGTGGAATTCAGTTCATTTTACACTCAAGAAATCTGGACTTGCTCTGGCTTCAGGACACTGCTTAGGAACCTTTCCTAAGGCACGACAAATCTTCCAAATCAAAACCAAGCAGTGCCTCAGGTGGCTGCTTGTCCTCAATGCTGCTATGGTAGGTGGGAGGCTACAGGTCAGTTGTGTGGCCGCTCATTCCCCAGTTCAGCCTGATGCACATTTGAGAGAAAAAGGGGGAGCAAATCTGTTTCTCAAGGAAAATAAAGTATTCTGCATGAATAAAAGTTAGCTCTGTTAAACTCCAGTAGAGTCCTATTCAGCATTCTTCGGCTGGAAGGACTGTAGTGATGAAGCAAGGCCACAAAGTTGTCGGGGAAGGAAGGCTGAAAGGCAAAGAAGAAACAACATACCTTTGAGCTCTGGTGTGCACAGAACGAGGGCCTGCCTCTGTATCAAATGTGAAGGCGGTTGGGATCACATTACAGAACTATCAGAGTTATGCTTTAAGCACCCTAATTTAGTGGTTTTGGCTTTTGCTACCACATTAGAATACATTGGCTTGATTTTCAAAGGTAACAAGCACCTACAACTCCCACTGACTTTAGTGACAGCTGCAGCTCTAAAAATCAATTTAAGATAGTTTGCATATTGAGAAGAACTGAAGGAAAATAAAAGGCCTATTGTGTGGATACGAAGAGTTTAAACACTGCTGATGGGTGGTATATGAGTCCCTTCCCTTTTCAAATGAATTTAACTTCATGTTTTGTTTGGTTTTCCTGTTGATGCATCCTGCACCCTCCAGTGCTAAGCTGGTGGGATCCCACATACTTTTCCTGGCATGTGGAGTTTAAAATAAGAGACCTCAGCAATCGGATATCCTCAGCATTTCCAGCTATTGAACACAATCATGAGTACTGTGATCCAATTTCAGAGCAGAAAAGAAAAGATATATAGGAATATTCTCCCTGTGCTGGTACGGGGCAGACAAAAGAAAACTAAGCAAACAGGATGTTCTGCTCCTCTGTGAACTTCAGCAAATGGCCACGGCAGACAGGATACAGTCTACAAACACGCAGCTGCAATATATGTGCCTGGCTGCCCGATACCTTGTTCTGGGTAATTCATTCAGAGCACAAATACAGCATGAAGAAAGTAAAAGGTGTAGTGTGCAGTTCCCACCTGACATGCCTCAAATCCCTCATCAAACACACACAGCCTGAAGGAGGAATGTGATGTTTTCTATATGCTATTAAGCAAAAGAGCCTCATCCCTAAACTCACTCAGAACATCTTCAGGAGTGCAATGCTTCGTGTTCATGACTCAGGACATCAGCCTGCTTATTCTAAGCATATTCATTCAGTATTAAGGCACATCCCAGCTGAGCTCTCCACAACAGCATACAGCACTCTGAGAAATCACCCTTATTGCAGACTGCTTGATAGCACTCTAATAGTCCCACAACATTTTCTAGAAACGTCACTCTTCACAGCTCTGCTGCTGCTTCTGGAGAGCACACCTTCACAGCGTGTTGGACTACATGGGAGATTGTTTCTGTAATGGAAAAGCTAGGAAGTTCAAATGAAAACGAGATTCAGTGGACAATAAAGTAAAATCTTTTCAGCAGCAAGATCTCTTGTTGAACTGTTAACTGTAGCATCATCTGCCTGTGCTTCCTCCTCTTCACCCATGCAGTCATGCGTGCACTGCCTTGGCTCAGTTAAGCCCTAAGGCAGACCCTCTAGGGTTATTCAGGTGGCAAAACAAGGAACAGCCAGGGCTGATACACCATGCTCTAACAAACTGCTGACTAAACTTGTTGCCTCTCTCATCTCTGTAACCCTTGGTTAACTCAATCTGGCCCTGAAATTTAAGCTCACAAATTTTTCAGGGGTCTTCACAGAACTGAATGACAAAGGGCCAGATTCTGATTTCACTAGAACATAAACAATGAGGAGAAGCGCTACAGCAATCATTAACACTTGTTAAAAGTTCAAGTGAACATTATAGAAAATACTTTACAGTAATAGCCCAATGCTATTAATTTTAGGGAATGATTGTAGTAAGAAAAACCTTTTGAAGTAGAAATCTGCTTGTTGGGAGGGTTTATCATATGTGCGTCTGTTTCTATGAAAGTGCTATATATTCCAGTTACATCTTATCAAGACAAATTTAAGCTTATATGATAAGATCATTTAAATTGGTGGTTAGTCCAGTTTTAAAGACAGGGCAAGTCTACACATCAGATGCAGAGAGCTCTAAGGTTGTTCTAGGTGTGTTAATTCTGAAAACATAGAGAAAGTTTCAAAGAAAAACAGCACTGGGGCCAAAGCAGTGGGAACTCCGTTTGCAAAGTGTTATCCCTGTGCTAATAAGCCCCCCCTCAGGCAAAATTTTTTAGTTTAGAAGAAGTGCTATTCAAATGTGCCTATCTGCACAGGATTGTGCTCTGGAGATTTCCTGGTTTAGACTGTAGCTAACTGCTGGATCTCCACATCTCTTCCCCCCTCCTCAGCACAGGGAACAGTAAAGGGCCTAGCAACCAGGTCCCTTCAGCAACCAGATTGTACGCTCAGAGATTTTATAAGATTTTAATATGGAAAATACATAAAGTCCTATAGTTAAAGAAATGTTGCATGTACTACCAAGGTTAAGTCATTTGGGTCATAGTCCTCTGTTGCTAACTATCATTTTACAAGATAGAATGACAGTAGTGATGGCTTCACCAAACATGCTAGTGGTGAAGCCAGAACAGACATTACCTTTGAGGATAGCAAAAGAAATCTAGTTGTGCCTATGTGAGAAAGGGATAAATCACAGTGACAGTTAACTGCTTTTTACTTTCATAAGCTGCACACAGAAGCATGAGACTTTACTCTGGCTGAAAAACATGTTTTTGGATGGACAATTTTTTGGTTTCCTACTCATGACTATATTCGCTTAAGAACATTAAGTCCATTTTAGGTACATTTGACCTTATTCTACAAATCTGTAGCTTGAAAGATGTAACATCTTCTATGTTAAATGCAGGCAATTACTAGTGGAGTCTTGGTCTTCTACGACAACATTCAGTTCCCAGAACAATACACTGTCACAAATCACAAATACTACTTCTAATCAACAGACAACTTCACTCCTTATGTTAAAAGCCTTTTGGAAAAAAGGCCATTTGCTTTAGCACTGTGCTGAAAACACAGGGGAGCCAGCCCACTTTGATCAGGAATTTGTTGCAGAGAGATGGTTAGGGAGATTTCTCTGAAGTGAGACCATTTTGTCCCAGGAAGCCTATGCCAGCCTTGAAAAAGGGAATGTCTTTGCAAATACAGACTTCTACTCTTCAGTTCACTGTTTTAACAACACTGGATTAAAAAAAAATTAGTTCTGATTCACACTTGTGTAAATGAGAACAGATTTGGCACACTGCTTGCACTAAGTTTTTTTCATATTACATTCAGTAAAACTTAAGAAAAATTAAATGCTGGCACTTCAGTTGCAATCTAGCAAAGCATTTAGGGACATGTTTGGCTTTCAGTGCAAGAAAGCAGTACTGTATCTTCAGTGTCTTTACGTAAGTGTTCAGAAATACGCAGGTAATTCAATACTTTGTGCTAAACTGGATTTATCCAGCATAATATCCTCCCACAAGCTAACTCACAGCAAAAAGTGTGGCCAGAAACTTTACCATTCTGTTGTCTATCTACTATGCCATTGCAGAGACAAACGTTTAAATTTATTCAAATGACAGTTTATTTTGTTTCTACTGGATCTGAACCCAAGATGTCTCTAGTCCCCCTTCACAAGTAAAATATTTTCCCTTCACGTCTCTTCATTACCATTTTTAGTCAGTTTTACATCTGTGCTTTGATCCTCTGGACTCCTTCATTTGACAGCCATGGAGTTTGGCTACTCGAGCGAGGCTTTGCCAATGCTGCTGCAAAGCAGTAGAGCAATTCCCAAAAAGCCACCTAGTGAGGACCCCCTTACCCAAGCGAACACCATTCCTGGGTCAGGTTTAGTAACTCATTCCCCGAAATGCCATGAACTGGATGAACAAAAGGACATTTTCATTGATGTCCGTTACATCTGTACGGGTGATTTTGCTGGCATTGGGATGATGGAAGTCTTATTTTTTTCACATTCCTCACTGCCAGGACAGACTTAGCCTACAAGCCAATCATGCTTTTTTGCTTTCATTATTACAAACCTGTTAGAAATAGCATGAGGTTTTCAGTGTCCTGTGGGGAATACAGCAAAAACGGTTCCACCCCACAGAGATCCTAACAATGATCAGTTCATCTTTATCCCTCCAACAGGGCCGGAAATCACCAGTGGCACTGCAAATCTGTTACCATCTCAATAGCAATGCACAACTTTATTCCCATTAATCTGTCTTCCACCCATTCACACATCAAGTACAACCCTGCTTCATTTTACAGATTATATCCATGTTGCTCCAGACAAAGGTCACTTTATAGTTACAGTTCTTCAATTGAATAAAAGCTTTTGATGCAGTAAATCATTGTCTCTCACTGTTCAAACTCACACAATACAATACAAATAATACTGCCCTTTCTTTCAGAATTCCCTTTCTACCTCACTACTCATTACCAAAGCATTCTTTACAAAATAAAATGAGGCACTTTTCACTTGCTTCAGCCATATAAATTAGTTATAGCACTCTGGAGACTGTTTGCCATGCTGCACTACAAACCCAGATCCTATGCTATTTCGAGATCAAAACAAGCGTCTTTCATGACGTTAGTCACAAATGAAAGATAACATACCAAGATTTAGCTGTTCCTAGATCTTTTACCCTTTAGTACTGCGAAACTTAAAATCTAAGACACTCTCTTCTGAGTGCCGCATATCTTTTTTTTCTACTTCGAAGTCACCTGCCTCAATAAGACATTACAGGCAAGGTAAGCACAGTTGTGCGCACAGAGACACGTGTGCAGTAGAAAAGAGAGCAAGAGAAAGGGTGCATTAATCAACTAACTAATCATCCACTCCACTCCACAAAAATCAAGCTCTTCCCTTTAGCAAGGGAAGGTATTTTGTCCTTTATTTGGGTAGTGAGAGGAGCCAGTCAGCATGAGACACAAGTTTTGAGGTTAAGTTTGCAGATAACTTTCTTTCAAATGGAAGAATAAAACACAGCAGGATAAATCTTAATGTCAAGTACGCTCATGCAAAACGGCAAACATTTAATGGCAAGAATGCTTTATTTAGCACTGGAGGTCATAACAAGAACTGAGGCCAAAAGCTGAAGTTGGACAAATTCTAATCTGAAATACAGAAAAAGTATTTAGCAGCAAGGTAGCTAAAACTTGAAAACACTGTCAAGGCAAACCAGGAACTCGGTTTTCTCGATGTCTTCAAATAAAAGCAAATGCCTTTTTAGAAGAAATGCTTCTGTGTAAATAAGTTACCATGTACCTGAAGGAAAGATGCATCATACATGGGAGGTCAGTTTGGTTGAACTGCTGATTCCACCCATCTTTAAACCCTATGAAACTGAAAATAAATCATCCCTCAAAAGCAAGTCCTAGCTCACTAGTATTACTTGCTTTATGTTTTCAGTGCTTCTGAGCTCTTTCAGTGAAAAGCAACGTTAATCACTTGGTTAAAGCATTCAGCGAAAAGTCCCAATAGACTCTCCAGTTGGCAACCAGCCACCATGTTCCCAGTCTTCTTTTGCAGCACCATGCTCTTGGTAACAGAGGGCATTTATTTAGGTGAGATGGAATGAGACTTACTTCCACGGACAGCCAAGCTGCCAGTTGCTAATAGCTATGCTCTGTTGCTAGCTTGTATTTATGCCCCAGAACGTTGCTGCTTCTAAAGCTAGATTTGGACAATCACCCACAGAATACAGTTTAACACTGACATCACTTTATTCAGCCTATCTTCTTTTTGGATATGTATGTGAGTGGCTAAGTGGCATCTTCTAATTCAGCTGACCTAACCCACTACATGCTACATTCAGCTTCAATGAAACTACAACTAGGCAAAACAGCCCAGAATCTGTTCTGACTGATACACCAGGAACAGAATTACCAGCTAATAATTTCCAATCCAAAACAGAAATTGTATCACTGTCAATGAGAAAAAACATCTTGTGACTTGCACCCTTAGTCAAGTAGATTTGGAGCTTTTTTACTGTTGTTCTTCTTTTTGACAGTATCACTTTGTTCACTTTAACTACTATATTGAATTAGGGAAGCAACAGCAAGTCCTTAAACAGAATACACAAGCAGACAGTAAAACTTCCAGTATTTTGTGGTGCTTAGATCCAGGCTTCTGCCTCTCTGTTTAAGATCTCTACAAAATAGAGATCTGCTGTCAGACTGGATTTTGCAATCACAACTCAGGTTCATCACGGAGTCACACTGTACGGCACGGCAGTACATAACACGACATTGTGTTGCAATGTAAGGCCAGCTGAGGCTTTTTTGGGTTTGCACTCCACCCCCTCCACTGCAGAGAGCATACTGAAGCAATGAAGAGAGGAGACCGAAGGCTGACTGTCCTTGCTAAATCTCTGACCGGCCAATCTTGCTTTCCAATAATGAAATTTAATTTCTCTAGTCTGCAAGTGGAAACAAAAGAACGAGTGAATAACTGGATTCTTTTCATCCCTGAACACTTCAAGTTTATAAAAGCAAAGAAGATTTTGCCGTGGCACCCTTGGGCAGCCTGGAGCTCTGCTCTGACAATGTAAGAGAAGCAGTTCTGCCTTCGCTAGGGTCTCCTCCGAACACTTCTGTGCTTGCACCGAGGCCGTGAGATGCAAAGATACCAGGGAAACAGAGCAGCGATTTACATTGACAAAGAGGATTTTGATACACTCCTCCAAATGGGGCAGCATTACCATCTTAATAGCCTTTTGCTCTCAGCCCTCTTCCTGAGGACGCTGGAGATTTTTGCAAATGGAGAACAGTTCCGCTTCCCATTTTAACTGCAACAATAGCAGAAGGGCTCCTTAAACTGCATCAAATAGCAGCCTGTGAAATCCCTAACTAGCCGCACTGCCTCTCCTGCCGTTTTATTATCCTCCGGCCCACAGAACAAAAGGGGGGGAGCTCCTCCTCATTTTTAGCCTATTCCACACATCCTAATCCCTCAGAGGTGGCAATGGAAATTGCTTGTGGAACTGTTAAATCACACTTTCACTTTGTCTTTCATTCCCCATTCACCCTCACTAATCAAGGAGTTTCCAGCCACATTTTCCGATATCAATTTGTTTATGACCTATTGGTTAATGGTCCCGGGATAGGACCCCCTGCGTAAGAAGAAAGAATCCTGGGCATTTCAGCCAGCTGCTGCTTCTCACCCAGTTCCCACACCCATCCACTTGTTCCCATCAGCAGCCCTGAATGTGCTCACCTCCTGACACCAACTGAATTAAACAACAAAGGCTGAATGGGAAAGCTGCCTTTGCAATCAGGCCGCAGGACAGATTCCACTTGTTAGCGCTATATGACGTCCCTCAAGCAGCAATGCAGGGACACTCCCTGACCGGCTGACCTGTGGCCAGTTGCCTTACTGACACCTTACCTTGCGTCCAGCTTCCCTTTGGAAAGAAGCACTAGCTACAACTCTCGCCTCTCTTGCATGAGACAGTCTGGTGCCACTTTCTGCATCTTACCTAAAACAGCCATTTCCAGGTGATTTGCTTACTTCCTTCTTCCATAGAAATAATGATCATTGAAATGTGGGATGAGAACATGCAATATTTACTTTGTACAACTCAGAAAGATGGCTCCCGTGTAAGTGCTTACAAGTCTTTGTAAAATAGTCTGGTGCACATTATCAGGGGAACCATGCCTTTGGTTACTACCCATCTTGGAGACAAGTATCTAAAATGGAAGCATAATGGTGTAGTCAGAAAGTAAGAAAAGGCTCACACAAAGAAGAGCTTCAAGCTGCCTTCCAAAATGTACAAAGAATGTCTGACATCAAGACAGCATTCACTTAGAGAAATCCAAACTGGTATCTCACCTGTTTTTAGAAAAATGGTGAACAATACTTTAAATGTGCACTCCAGAAACATGGATACAGGGAAAATAGCATTACCATACTACTAATACAGTGCTATCCTTCCATCAGAGTGTCCTGCTCCATCATCATTATGTGTTACCAGGGCCATTTGTTCTTTAAAGGTCAGGTTCAGTCCTTGGTAAGCTATTTTCCTGGCTTACAGAAAAGAACTGAAACAAATAGACCTTCTCTGAGCAAATGTTTCCTGTTTCTGAAACGGGAAATCTTTCTTTCCCAAAGTTTCACTACATTAGTGCCTGAGGACAGAGCAGGAAATTGTCTGCCTTTTTTTATAATGACCAGAAACATCTCTGCAACTCAGAAGATATTCAAGATAGAAAAGTAGCTTGTTTTCTACCCGTACTGGATCAAAACATGTCTAGAGCAACTCTTGCAAGCCATCTCAGTTTAAACTAATAAAAACTGTTTGTAGTTCCTGTAGCCTGCTTAAAATTACTAGTACCAAATGCAGCAGACCAAATTCCCAGAATGGCATCTAAGAACACACTGGGTATAGTATCCAAAGGTTTAGGAAAAACCAGATGGACCCCCACATTATCATTATGTAGATGTATCAAATGGAAGCAAAAATGCAGCAAAAAATGCTTTTCTTCTGTTTTCCTACATTATGTATCACCACAGATGTAAGCGTATTTAGTCATTAGTAAATGTAAATATGCTGTTGGTCTGGTACAGCCTGTTTGAAGGTGTGAAACGGGCAATCAGAAGGAAGAGAACTGTTCACATACCTTAAAATGTTTGTAGTGCTTTATGGGATCAGTGATTCTCAACCACTGGAATGTGAGAAACAGCGACATTAACTTTTCTTAATGCCATGGCTGCATATCAGAGTGTACCCTCTGAACAGAAAGTGACAGGCACTGACTAGTTTTATTTAGTCTGCTAAACTGATGCAGCAATCAGGAGCCAGGCTGCATATCAACAGACAGCAACTCAACAAAATTGATGTATGAATGTCTGTCAAAAAGTAAGGACATTAAAGGAAGATTTATTGGGATAAACGAGGAAAAGAGGGGAAAACGAGGAAAAGAGGGGAAGAGCTGAACTCTTTTTGCTGTGGTCTGAAAATAGTGATTTAGGACATGGCCATCATGGTAGCAATATCCAGCTTTTCAGTACACTACCTCATATCCTAGAGAATCTGAGTATTATTTAAGACCATGGGGCATTAGCATTAAAATTATCACAAAAATAGAGAACAGATATTAATTTCCTGTATTTTATTGATGTCAAGCCATTTGCTAAAGAAGAACCATTTATTAGAGCATGTTATTAATGATAGATGGGTATGTTTCTCCCAGAGAAACCTATCCTGTAGGAGCAATGTTGCCAGAACCATTCTACTTTACCTTGAAGGAAAACAGGGAGCCTTGATTAATAATTTTAGGGTCCATTCATAGATCCGTGGGAATATGCAACAACGAATTCAGTATAATCCAAGAAAACAGTGAACACAGCAGAAGACTGCCCTTGTCAACCAGACTGTTTAAATATGTGGGGTTTTAATTAGGTACAAACAACACCATTTTCAACAATAGCTGCTGTTATGTACGTTCAGCCTGCTTAAAATGCTAATTGTAAAGGCAAAACAATCAATGCTCTGGTCTTACCTTGAAGAACCAAGCCTGATTTCTCAATGGTGTAGAAAAAAGCAGAGAATGGAGCAACAGGGGATTTAGCAACAAGCAGCTGTAAAACAAACAAGTAATATGTAAGTACACATCTCTATAACATACTGATCAGAGCTCAGATCCATAGAATAATCTCACTGGATTTAACTTCCAGAAGTGGTAAAGCATACTGCAGAAATAACAAGGTAGTTATTGATCTAGCCCTGTCACCTGCAGGTAGTTGAAGTCTCATATGCATGTACAGATCATGCTGCAATTTTAGAAAGATTCACAAGTCCTAAAAAAACACCGTCGTGAAAGCAGCTAGCTTTGCTCGTCTTTTTGGCATCCTGTTAAGCCTAATCATTCCTGCTGGTTCAGGCAGTAGCGCTCAGACAGGAGACGATTTTGAGCAAAACTGCAACTGCCACTGTGTAACACAATTTTAATTGCCATTAGCCATTCCACAGATGTGCTCCCTCAGCTTCTCCAAGAACTGCACCTGCCATCTTCCTCCTGCCCCTGGAAGCAGTGTGGTCTACCCATGGGTCACCACATCGGGGACGGTAACTAGCCATTGCAATTATCTGGATGTCCTCGTTTGCAAAAGGGGTAATGACCCAGTCAAGCTTTATTGAAGGATCCTGACCTCGGAGTTTCAAAATAGGAACTGGAATTCCCTCCCAGTCTACAGTGCAATTGAATTTATCTCGGTATTCAGGTGTGCTGGCCCTCCATGGTCAGGTCAGAAATATCCCAAGTTCTCTGGCTCCACTATGGAGGAACCATCCTCTGAGGAAGATGAGCTGCAGCAGAGCTCTGATGACAAAGAAGTGGGCTTGTTGGCAGTGTAGGGGACATGGGATCCTCAGTGCCAGTCAAACTGCCACAAACGTGCCATTCTTTATTGTTTGGCTGTTTGATTCTTGCTGATTGCCGAGGACTGCTCCCTCACAGCTTGCCTCAAAACAACCCCCATTCTGTCATCTACGTGAAAATGACATTTTATTGATAAGCTCTGCCCAGAGCATGACCAGCACAGGCAGTGATCTAACGGCCCCCATGTGGGCCCTGCAGAAGGCACTGACAGCAGTGGCTGAAGCAGAGAGCGTGCTGCTGCTCTGCTGCTGGCACAGAGCTGCTGAACAAAGCTGAAACACCTTTCTCTGCTCACCTCCTCAACAGCTAGAAAAGCCCGGGAACTGGAAACAGCCCTCCTGGCGGTGGCCCTGCACCCTGGAAGAGCCTTCCCGCCCTCCCAGCCCCTGAGGACATGGTTTGGGCTGGCAGCTGCCCTTCAGCCCACCCTGATCCTGCACGGGGATCTGCTCCAAGCACAGCAATATGGCAGAGACGGAGCCGTGACTGCTGAGGACACAGAGCAAGCCTGCCAACTTCCATGTACGGATTTCATCTCACCCGGCCGTGAGGCCTGCCTAACAGCGTGCTGTGGAACCATCCCACACCTCCGTGCCTGAATTTCCAAAGCCCTGTCAGATACTACACCCTCTCGGCCCAAGACAGGCAGCCCTCTGTCAGACACATCCAAATACAGACTTCTTAGAACTATAGACAGTAACAACCTTATTTTTAGAGGTGTGGGGCGCCAATAGAGTGGAGTAAAAAAAAAACCCCACCATTATTTCCAAAGGTCATGCCCTAATTCTGCCAAACATTCAAGCACTCGTAAGGGTCACTGCACGTGAATTTTGGTTGGTGGTGCCTAATGATCAGCAGGAAAACAGTGAGCAGGTTTTATAAAAGCCGAGAGTGACTACACAAAAACGAGGAAGTTCATGCTCACCAAGACTGCTCATATTCCACTGAAAAGTCAGTCCGCATTGAATCACTTCATAGATATACAGAACTGGGATGTTTATTCCTAAGTGTAAGATTAACAATATCAAGCACCAGAAGCTGGAGCTCTGCAGTGTCCTTACGTAACCAGAGGATTTGGCAGCAAATTCTGCTGCCGAATCAAGCCTTGTGTGACTTTCCTGTAGCACTTTAAATGCTAAAGGTATCTGTAGAGTAGGTAGGCTTCATCTGTACGAGTATGCAAGCCTGCAGACAGGAACAGGCTTAGATATCTTGCAACTCTTTCTCATCTGATCCTGATACAGGCTGAAGAAACAAAATCCTCATACCTGGTTCTTCAAATATAGCCAGTATTATCCACGTGTACCGGCAACTAGCTAACCTTTTTATGGTTTTCAGAATTTAAACCAGTCTCCCTTCTTCTTCAGACAGTAAAAAGTAAAGGCAGGCACATAAAGGCCACAAATCCAGCCGGAGAACATCAGACCAGTCCAAATGTCAATGTTTTCCTTTCAGTCATATGAAGCTGGCAAAACCACGGCAGGATGCGATACAACCTTTGTGAACTACTCCAAGTAGGAAAACTGCCATGCTAGCACTTTCCCCTCTTCCATGTTAATTACCGTTCTCACTGGAACGAACTCCTGGAGAAAGCAGAGGCATGTCACATCCCACGTCCATGACGCACCTTGACAAAACCCAAATTCCCTTGCCCATCGTTATCCCTGGAGCCAGCACTTCCCACCGAGGTGGCAGGAGGGGGATCAATGTGCCGCCTGGCACTTTGGGCACCCCCTCAGCTCTGAGAACATGAGGGAGAGGATGGGGTGGAAAAACCATGCAGGCACTCAGCTACAGAGTCTCCCGCAACAGTTGAATGTTTAATCGGAAAGGCCCGAAGTGAAACAGTTACAAATCTGATGTCTAAGGTCAAATTTTTGGCATTCTGTGCAGTACTATGCACATAAATACTAACCTGTATATGCATGCGCGCTAGGCACAGTTGTACGTGCAAATGGATAGACAGTCAAATAACCCTATGTACATTCTGTTACTGCATTTTTATGCAGTTACAATATGTGTATAACTAAGTATAGCAATAAAAAAATATAATAAATCACATCCTTTCAGCAGCACATCACAGGGCCCCTCTGAAAGGCTGCTGCTGCACAGTTACATCTGAGGCTCAGAATAGCTGCCATTTTAGTGAAATGGGAACAGCTCAGAATATTCAAAGGTATTGCTTTATTTTGAATGTTTGCTTACTGAGAAAAATAACCTTTAAAGTATGATTGCATATTTCACAACCAGATAGAGTACACAGAATTCTTTTTTATAACAACAAACTCTACATCAACATAACTTTAAACAGAAGGTAAATACGTATTAGGTTTGTGTTTCAACCAAAGAGAAAAAACTGTAAACGGTCTTTGCAAACCATCCTCTGGTTGGAATAGCCCACACAGAGTAGGTTCTTACGTATACACACGGAACTTATAAAACACAGAAAGAAATACATATCAAAAAAAGAAAATGATGTTTTGGAGGCCAAGAAGTGGAAATATAAATCAAGGATTACCAAAAATCAAGGTAATGTTGACCCTGGAAAGATTATTAACAATATCAAAAAGGAAATAAAAATTGGAGTTATAATGAAATGACACTGGGGTAGTGACTAAATATACTCTAGATATGAGTGAAGAAATAATCAGTTCTCAACAAGCAGGATGATGCTGAAAAAGAGGAAAAGGCAGATAATGGGAATTATCTATATAATATAGATATAGAATTAACAGCTGAGTGGAAAGAAAACTCCAGGCGCTTAGTGCATTCAGTAGAAAATAGATAATCTCTATCGAAAAAACATTATAAGAATCAGCATGTGAATTTAGGTCTGATAACTAGTATTTGTCATGCATCTACGAAATTGAAGGTGATGCAACATAACTGAGAAGCAAACATAGTCCTCAAAGGGAAGAGGGAAAAAAAAAAAGTAAACCAGTGATTTGAGGCCTGTAATCTGATTTCAGTATCATGCAGGGCTTTAGAAGAATTTTTGAAGGGAAGAATAACTAAAGACTTGGAAAATGGGATAAAACAAAACATGGATGTCATGCCAAACATACCTGACATCCTCCTTTGATTTTTTTTAGAAATCTGAAATAAATTTGACCTCACCTATTTGGATCTCTGTAAAGCTTTTAACGCTGCTAAATGGGAACTGATACTGAAGAAAACAAGGGTAAGCACAGAAGCGGTAAGACAAAAGGGGGAACAGTCAGTTATTGAAAAGAAAACACTTCCCAGGTATATTAGTACCTCACAAGATTACTGACCCACAAGGTGATGTAGCCAGGACAATGGCAGATCCAATTGTAAAGCACACCACCACATATACCTGGCAAAACCAGGGATACATTGGCATTTCTGTACAAGCCACTAACAAGCTTTATCTGGAATATCAGGTACAGTACAGGTCACTCATGAACTCAAACTGCAAGAGATGGGCTGTATGCTGGTGAGGAGGATGGAGTGCTCACCTGAGAGGCCAGTAGAAAAAATTAGCTCAATGAATCTAGCAAAAATGAAGGCTGACTGTTGTCTATGTGTATAAGTGAATGGGGAGAGGAGAAATTAGAGAATGGAGGAGGAAGAAAGAGAAGAGCTTCTCAAACTGACAACACTGGCACAAGAACAAATGTGCAACCACAAAGACATTTTGGCTAGAAAGTTTAAAGTTTATAACCATCAGTAAACTGAGATTCTGGAATAGCCTTCAACTCAAAGAGGCAAGGCTAAAAAAAACCACCTTTGTTTTTAGGATGCAGATTAAAATATTTATGAAAGGGATACAAAGCAGAGCCTGGGATGTACTCCATGACCTATGAAGTCTCTTCAAGTCCTATGGGCATGCTGAGAAGCACTGAAGCACTACCAACTCATCTTTTATGCTGATAGAACTGATGGAGTTGGAATAATACATACTAACAATGTCCCTTGATGGTCCATATGCAACTAAGGATCTTGGTCAATAAACCAACAAAAAGTTGCTGGTTTTCAAATACAGAATTTATAATTTAAAGTCTTGTCATCTCTATCTTCTGGTGAGCATCTGCTCCTCTCCCTAAGATTCCAAGGAGCCAGCTGAGGATGTGGAGAACACAAGGGGTCTTCCAGGATAACTCAGAAGCAGGCAACTCAGGAAGAACAGGCATTTCTAAAACTCACATATATTTAACTCTATGTCTTGTTCCAATTCTAAATCAGTCCTGGCCAAAAACTGGAGAGAGAACAGAAAGCTTTATTATCTGAACCTGGATCTGAATCAGAATTCTTTATTAACAAGCTGAAACAGAAACCTCTTTCCACAATCTTACTTTCCCAAACTTAAGATCAAGAACGTAAATTTTCAGTCCAACATAAAATACTTCCTTGGTTCCTGTTTCGCTTCAGGAAAAGAAAGGAAAATACAACTCCACTAACATTCTTGATGTACGTAAAGGAATTAATTGCTTTGTTTCCTAACCAGATAAGCGAAAGACACACCTTTTACGATAAACAGTACCTAGTTAAGGAATCAAAGATGAAATCCAGGCCTCACCAGAAATTTTTTCCTATTGACACTTCAGTGCAAAGTTGCACCAAAAGGAGTACACATTTTGATATGAGTAAACAGTAATGGTAAATAATAGTGTAAAAAAGTTAACAGGAATTTAGATTACAAAAATTATTTTTTAAATGGTGAAATGAATAGAAAATAGACATAGAAAAATGATGAAACAGTACTGAGTCGTTCTAATTCATCCTATCCACGATGCTTCTGGAATGCTATCCATTAGCTTCTGGAATGGAATATAAAATCCATTTTATCCAATTCTTATGCTGCTGTCCTACTAAAGTGCAAATGACAGAGATGTACAAGAAAAGTAAAATAAAAGCTATTTTAAGTTTTGCAAAGTCCTAACTTTACAAAATGGTCAAATCTTAGTTTCCTTTCTTTCCTTTTGTAGCATTACATTTCCCTGTCAGGAGGTTTGTAATAATTATTTATTACTTGACAACAATGTAGAATAAACATTAAACAACCGAAAAATGATTTCTGCCATGAGGCACATTAAGAACACAAAGGTACTATAGAAGAGGAAATATATCACCTTGATGAAAAGTGAATAGAAACTGGATAGATGCCATTAGATTAGACAAAGGAAGATAAATGGGAGACAAGCAGAGCAGTTGAGAAACAAAAGGCTTAGAGAGAATTGATGATGACAGCAGAAAAATTGTACATTAAAGTTTGTTTTTTAATTAGGGAAAGCATTTTTATTAATAAAGTTTATTGTTTATAAGCTTTCTGGAAGAGATGAATCACAGAAATTGACTGCAGAAGCCCAGCAGAAAATACTAATTACAGGGACAGCATCTCCTGTCAATAGCAACAAAAGTGATGAATTGGAAAATGTATTGGATGGACTTTCAGAAGTAGTCTGATAACCAGAATTCAAGCCAGTGTACCGCCAAAAAAAAGTAAAGAAGATGAAGGGGACAGAGTCTTATATCAAATTAGTTATCAAAATGCCAGGATGATAAACTACCAAACAGTGAAATAAGATATTTTGACTAAGCTATGAGCTCTCACATGGTAAAAAAAATACAGTTTCATAATGGAAAACTAACTATATTAACAAAAGTAATGGACTAAGATATTTCAATGAAATATTTGAGAAAATCAGCTGTATTAACCTTTATACATCATTTTCATTTAGCCTGGAAAGACATCGAGTTTCTTCCCCATTTTTTTACTGAGACTATTACAAGAAAGGTTCTTAGCAATGACTGAGGAACACAAGTGAAACCATTTGAAGGCTCTTTTAAAGTATGCCAGCTTCTTCTTATCAGTAAACATTCTTCTCTTTTTATTCTGTTCTGTGTTAAGTTCTTCCTTAGATTTCCTTTTCTGCTAGACTTACTTTATCTCACCTTTTCTACTGACAAAACACATATACGTGCACTAAGGACCGAATGAATAACAAAACCACATTTACAGCCAATACATATTTTGGAATTCAGGTCTACTGACAAATTACCAAATACGTGAGATGTGTGAAAGTAGTCTGGCTCTCACTACGCTTGCTGCCCTTACTGAAACAATGACGGCTTGCTGGGATTTTTTGCTAATTCATATTGTTGTCCTGTTGCAGTTGCTAATAGTTGGTGCATTTCAGGAGAACTCTCTGGTTACACCACATTCACTTGGAAGAGCATATCTGAGAACTGAGAAGAAAACCTACACCACCGACAGTGTCAGTCAACAGGGAAAAGACTATCTCTCAAGGTCCGGTTAGACTCACATACTAATAAAATCAGTGCTAAGCTAAATAAATCTTTCCCTAATTGTGCCAAATTGTCTGGGTGGACAATCTTCATGCCAGAATTTCCCTTCTTATTGTAGATTAGAAGGGCTGTTTTTTCAGCTGTGACAGAGCCCAGGAAAAAGCCAGTAAGGAAAACAACAAAGTTGATTTTGCATCAGATATCCCAGCAGACCTCATAACTATTTTTTCTGCCCTCCCTTCTGGTTCTTCTTGGGCCCTACGTGCAGGAATTTGATATATTCTAGAAACGAAAGTGGCAGTCCTTATTCTGCAGATCATTTACTTTTGAGCAGGAGCTGCGACCCAGTTCCCAGGGCCAGCTCTCATTCCCAGTCCCACAGGTCATGCTGCCTCCAGCCCACCAGAAAGGTGCCTGAGGAGAGAACCAAGAGTTCCCTAACAGGCCCTAATGCCACAGGGGCATCAAGACTTCACACAGTAGTATACCAGTTGTTCCCTGCTCCCTCTTCATGTGGAAGTATCCTTCAGTGCAATGAGATGGCTCTTTACAAGGTAGGAGAAAAAATGGTTGTGTTTTCTGTCAATCCTCACCAAACACTAGTGCTCATTAGACCCTGGAGTTCTCCAAGGCTTCAGTCTCGCAACAGATTCTGATTTACCGTGAGAGAAAATTGCTTCTTGTTACAGAACCAAAAAGTTACACATTTCCAGTGTTACGGTGAAAAAAATGTAGTTTAGGTATCCTGCAATCATTTACTTAGATCGCAGGATATACCCATAAACAATTTACTGATCTCCCACTGCAAATGATTCTTGGGACAATATTTTGCTTGTATATGGTACCTAATCTGTAGACTTTAAAAAGCCTTTACAAGAGTGGTGAAAAAATATTCCCATTATGCATTTGGGTAAACTGAAGTTCAGAAATTAAATACATTCCTACAGATTGTATAGCTGGTTTCAGTACCAAAATCCAAATAAGACATTATCAGATCACATTGCCTTCACAAAGAAATCACTGTAGTTTGTTTGACTCTATCAGGGAATTGTGTTTTCTTATGTAAATGATGATCCCCTGTTTTGCATCTTCCTCCAAACCCTGTTGCAAGGAAAAGCTCTTTATACACAGACTTTCCCCTTTCAAGCAGAATAAAGCTCAGCCACCCCAGCAGTACTGTCTGCACCTGTATGCTTCTTGTCAGTAGAAAAGGCTGCAGGCTGGGCAGGCTGTGCAATGATTGAGAATAAAGAGGAAAAACGAATAGGTTGAGGGGAAAGCGATATATGCAGTCATCCTTCGGCCTGCCTAATCATCTAGACCCCACACATATATTCCCCTGGTAAAAACAAACTTGGTGGATTGACACAGGGAAAGCTTAAGATGTCTTGAGCACTAGAGAGCAAACAATGAGAGATGGGGCTACTAACGTGCCCCAGTACTGGGAGCAGATGTGGAGACCCTACCACTTTTGTACACGTAAAAAAAAAAATTTAAAAAATCACAATTTAGATTAAAATTATTTCTTAGGAAACTATCATTTTATTTGTCCCATGCACAGCACCTGAGAGATGTGGTTCCCTGAAGTCCAGTTGTCTGAAAAGGTTTTCATCAAGGCCAGGTTAATGGGCCACAACTCAATAAAACTCTTTATAGAGCAATTTAAATGGATTGTATCTCTCCTTCCCCCACAAGAAAATCCTGTCCAGAGGAAACTGTTTAGGAATGAGTTTCCTTTCTACTGCTTTTAGAAAAGCAACAATGGCAGCTAGAGACACTTTATGAGAGGCATTCCATAAATCCAAACCAATTAGTGCAGAAAAGTAGGCAAGCAGAGTTTGTGTGTACATCCTAAAAATGTCTGTTAGCACACATCTGGAAACAGCAGCAAAAGGAACAGACTCAAAAGGCAGCTGATCATCCTGCTGTTGTCTCATCCTCCAAAACGTAGCAGCACATCTGTTTGTTTTCTTTCAGTGCAATGCATACAAATTCCATATATTAAAAAACATTGATAAGACTGCAAAGCCAAGAAGTCCCTGTCTCTCATCTTAAGAAAAAGTGAGGGAGTGAGAAATGCGGATGCATTTAAGATAGTTTTGCAAGGGAAACAGCAACAGTGGACACTGATTTGAGTAAGAAAATTAATGAAGGGAAAGCCTTCAAAAGCCCAAGGGAAAACATGAAATGGATTCAGCACGGGATAAAGAATTCAAAGAAATCTCAATGCTGAAATATCAGATGACACTTATATTAACAAATATAAATTAATATCAAAGAGATCAAACCTTCTCAGCCAAATTCTGACAGATACCTTTGATTTTAAGAGTCAGTGCTAGTAGGAAGCAGAGATTCTGAAATTTTTAAAACAAATCTCTAGAAATCATGAAACTATGCAATATTAGCCAAATTTCATATAAATCACTTCTTGCCTGTTTGTTTTATCCTAGCATTAACTTTTAGGGTAAGGTCCTATGTTCTTTTGGGTAAGCCTAGGCAAATCACTCACCTTTCCTCCCTGTGCTCCACTCTAACGTCACAAGTGGTTAATTAATATTCATCGATTTTACATCGCTGTATTTCTTATGTGAAATTATTTAGGCTGCTTACATCTTTAAGCTCTGACTTACATTTATGCTAAGCATACACTCCTAATTTAACTACCAATAATTTTATTATTTATGCTACAGATTCATCTTAAAGAAGTACCAGGAATTCCTTACATGACCTTAAAGATGGGAGATGGTGGTCTTGCCCACGGTGACATGGAAATGTGTGACAACTTGACAATAAAAGTAAAGAAAATAGGGCTGCTGATTACTTATCCAGTGTTGAGACAAGAAGTGCACATGAGATAAAAGCATTTTATACTACTTTTGAGTTGCCTTTTCTGAATCAGCCATTTCATCCAAGGCAGACCTGGTGTTCTGGCTGTACCCTTTATTATCGTAAGAGGCCATAACAGTAGTCAGTGACTGCACTAGCTTTGTACAACCATAAATTCTTCCCCAAGCAGAGGACAATTGAGTTGCTTAGGTAGCAGAGAGATGGACAGATGGCTGAAAAGCTGACATAAAGAGACAACATGCAAGGAAGCTTAGAGAAGCTGAGATTCTGCTTTGCAACACCAGACACAACAGGACATTCCAGAGGCAGTGCCAGTGTCCGAGCTCCAAACTCTCAATGTCTTAATGATGGCAGTAGATACTCTCAATGGCTATGGACAAAACAGGACTTTTTACAACAGAAAAAAAAAAAAAAAGCTCTCAGAGCAGTTTGTTAGTGCAGTTCTTCCTATAGTAATGAGTAACAGTCACAGGCAATGGCTCCAATAAAAATAAACCACCATTGCACGCACATGTGGCTAGGCTTACTCCCAGAGGAGACATTCAATACTTGTAAAGGAAAGAAATGGAAGGAAAACAAACAAAAGGAGGAGATAGAAACGAAAACCAAGAATCTTTTAAGAACAGAGGAGAAACAGGGGAGTGGACAAGTCCAGGAAAAGAGGACACTCTCCAAATCTCAAGCCTTGCTATACCTGGCTAGCTTCAGATCTTCCTCCTAAAAAGCAATAATAAAGGACTTTTTCATAGTGCATAATGACAGGACCTGTAAATCAGGATTCATGAGTTTTCTTCCTAATTTTGCCACTGTTTTATTGAGAGATTACATGAAAATCCTGTAGCATTCCTTTACTTCAGTCCAAAATCAGGGATGGAGATAGACGTCTGTAGCAACTTCACTGTAGTAATTTTCTGCCAGGTAGGCGCAGCTCCAGAAATACCCTGCTTTCCCCTACCCAGAGGGTACAGCAGAAGGATCAATAAATAACAGCTCTGCTACCTGTTTTCTCAAATAATCAGTCTCTTCCTTCCCCTCTCATAAAACCAGAACAAAGGCACGTGTTTTGGCTGTGCCTATCCAGGCAGTTGCTAGCAAGAGATGACCAGCCTGCAAATTGTTCCAGTCCTTGTGGTGTGAAATCTAAACACTGGATTTCAAGTGAGAGAACTCAGCATGTAATATATACTGCCATTCGGACATGGTTTTAGCTTCAGGCACTATAATGAGGAGCTCTGAATATCCTTGGACTGAGTAAACATAACTTCAGTGGAAGGAAACCATCAAAACCTCAAATGAGTATCAAAGACAATCACAGAGAACAAAAGCAAAACTTTCCAAGGTGAACTGCCCTGACATGCTCCAGAGCAACAACTGTCCTGGATGCAATAGGCCAAATCCAACAAAATGCTGCTTTTTCTCAGCTGTCCTCTCCCAGACTAAGAGCAGACCCCTGAACCTTCTAAACCAGAGTCCCTTTTCCTGCCTGACGTAGGTAACTTGACAATAACTTCAGTGGCAGGGAACTGCACTGCCCAGGCAAACACTGGGCATCTTCAAGTTTTAATTGGAAAAGAAAATGCAATTCCAGATATGCATCCAAATTGTGTCTGAACTGCAGCAACCTGGCCAGGGAACTGCACAAAACCAGGCCACCTCCAGTAGACTTCCACTTAAGCCAGACTTCTGTTGCAAGTTCCCCAGCGTGAAATATGGGGTATGCAGGGCCAGTCAGCTCCCTTCTGCTCATGTAACACCAGGCCCTGTGAAATTCCCTTTCCCAGAAGCACTTTCTGTCTCCTTGCCACATGCCTTATTCCCTACTTTGTAAAATGAATTTTGTCGTCTTTTCTGTTTCCGAGTCTCTCCTAATTTTCCCAGTGGAGAGTCCTCCAGAGGCCAGGAAACTTCACAAGAACTTGGCCATGATGATTTCCTACTTCTGAGGCCCAAAGCCCTGGTAATTGTCCAATGTGAAGGGTAATTCAGGAGAAAATGCTTGTAGCTTTTACTAAGCAGGAAAGCGGCCAGCCAGCCAGCATGTGCTGGTTACCACAATGAAACAGTACTGAGAAAAGAGATCTGAGGATGGTGCTGTGGCTGGATAAAGTAGTTGGGTAGCATAAACACAGTCTCTTAGGGGAATTCTCCTGTGTGGCAGCTTGTGGTCACTCATCAGACTTACTGCACACTGGTACTGAGAACAGAAAATAAAGTCTATGTAGCTTTTCAGAGCCTTCCATACTGCTCCCTTTGATTTTGGTTCTGGAAATAGGAAAAGGGCTGAAGGATACAATTCTTATTTATGACACACACTGGAACACTGCCTTATCCTCAGGATCATGCATCTCGAATCGGGAAGGACTCCTAAGGGAGTACCAGTACAATAGCACCAGAGCAGCTCTTCTCAGAATACACAGCTGCTTCCACCCAGCCTGCCAGACTTGCCTGGAAGAGATGGGACCAGCGGGGAGGACAGCACAGAAGCCCAGAAGCTGTGCACTTTCTCCTCCACAGAACCACATGCTTAGATAGAGATGCTGCTGGCTACTTTGCCTACATGGCTGCAGAGGTAGGGATCCAGGCAGCATCCAGCCCTCATCACCGCATGGAGTACATCAGCTCAGTGTAATTCACCAGCACAACATAAGGAATACACATTCTTAAGTATGTAATTAGCATATGCATTGCTGTCGTGATTTATTACTTTTGTTATTCTTCAGATCTCTATGAACCTTCTTTATGATAGATTTAGCAACATATTTATCTTCTACAGATAAAAAAGTATCTGCTGCAAATTCAACCCTGATGCCTGTTTCTAATGTGTCTCAAATCTTTATTTAGCCAATCTTCATTCCTTCTTTCACTTTCTTTTGGCTTTCTAAACAACGAAAAAGCTCAACATTATTGTTTATAAATTGAAAGAAAACTAATCCATTGTAAAAGAGCATCACAAGTGTGATCTTCCTATCCTGCATTCATTGGTTTTGGACATCCGTAAAAACAAGCGTCCTTCCTTTATGTGAATGCATAATCCTAAATTCCCAGACTTGGGCCAAAAAGACTGGGATTCAACCAAGTCCAAGACCACAGCATAAATGTTTTTCACCCACACTAGTGGCTGCAAAATGCTTTTGACATGAAACAAATGAAAATCCCTTCCAGCTTTTTTTGTGTGTTCACTTTGTTCTGTTCCTAAAAGTAAAGTCCCTGGAGACAAGCTAACACAACACTGCTAAATTCACATGCGAGAGACTGCAGTATTATCTTACATAAAGCCTCAGTAGAGTATATTTTAGAGTCCACTGGGCATCACATAACAAGGACAAGAAAAAAAAAACCCAACAGATCTGTGACCTAATACATACAGATGCAATGCGCGTGCTTTTGGAGTACTGTCACGCTTTACGGCTGTTGAGAAAAGGTGACAGATTTAATTTAAAATTTAATTTCAGTCTTTCTACAAGACTCAGATTTTCTCTAGCAAGAACCTTATTGGGAGAGATTTTACCAAGGAAGTAGAAAACAATGTGTTCAAAGAAAGCTTAATGGCCTTATAAACATCATCTGTATTGCTGAATGTACATCCATTGACTAACAGAGCCCTGGAAAAACTTCTCCCTAACAAACATGAAATGTTTCAGGAGACTTCACTTACATTTCTAGAGGGTAGTGGATCCCCACCAGGTAAAGGCAGACATGCTTGTTCCAGTGCATGGCATAGACACACTAAAGGCTGGACAGCCCTTTAGAACCTGAAACATTGCTTTATAACCCATCAGATCTGGTATTTTTGATGACAGCATGCCCCAAATAATCATCAGCAGGTTAATAAGCTTTCTTATGTTGGAAAAGAAACAGAAGCAAAGACCAGACATAATGGTCATTCTTTTCACAAAATTAACAGGGGCAGAATTTACGGCTCTTAGATATTCTCTTGCGTGGGGATTATGCTTAAGAAATTCAGCTTAGTCTATGTGCGTTAGGGATCTTCACTACATGTGAACTTTTGCAAACTTATTCTGTTATGTTCAAAGGACAAAAACATATCCATAGCATAAAAAAGTGCACAACTGTAGGAAAAAAATTGATGAAAAAAATCTCTCAACCTCTTCTTTCCTGCAATGGCACAAAAATGGCAACCTCTATTACGTTTCTTACAGGAAGTTGTTTGGCTTTTTTTTCCTATATGTAATACCAATTAATTTAGATAAGTAAGAAACTCCTTGTTTTTTTTCATGCTAATTTACACTTTTATTTTCTCTTTTCAGCCTGTTCAGTTATTTCCAGTGAAGACTGAGATGGCCATTATAAGATCACAAGTGAGAAGTAAGACAAAATGTATGAAAAAAGTAGAAAAAAGTAGTTTCCTCATGTTTTTGATATGAGATGTACCACATCCAGCTGGAAACATCAACACAAGTTAAGAGCAAATTAGGTGACTTTCTATCTGTAGCTTGAGATGAATACAGGTACAGAGTTTTATATTATTATTAGATAGACAGATAAATAAATAGTAACAATAAGAGAAAGAACTCCACTGACATTCATTGAAGAACAAACACACAATTTGGACCAGAAACATCAATTTGCTGAGTAAAAAGTCAGTGCCGGCTCAGGCCTGATAAGGCTTTATTGGCTCAGACTCCAAGCCAAACCTCCTGGATCACCATCAGCTCTGTACAAGGCCAACTCAGGTGTCTGCAACGTAAACTCCATAGCTTCCAGTTCAGTGCTGTAGAGCACGTAAACAGCCTGAACTGCAGAGGCGTATCTGCACAGCCAAATTAAGTCAAATGGCAGAAAAAGCCAAGGTTGATTGTTCACTCAGGGCTAGTGCAAGAACTTCTGCCAGAGACTCAGGGCTCACTTGTAGGAAATGACTGATAAGGGCGAGACCATGAACCATCACTGTGACGCAAATGTGAAAGGGCCTTGCAAACCCAAGATAAATCAAATGAGCTCTTTCCAGTGGAGAATAACCTCAGTGGTGCCTCACACACTACACTGCAACCTGTCACTTTTTTTGATGAGACAGGGGCATTTCTTGACAAGTGACCTGGTTACACATTTCCAATCTAGTGTTGCTCCAATATGAAAACTCAAGGAAGAAGCCATTCATTAACCAACCTGCACTTTACACTACTTCCTACCAGTATCTGAAAAGTTGAAGTTATCTATCAATCACAAGCGTGTCAGAAACACTGAACTTCAACATTGATTGAGGAATTTACTCTTTTCTGTTAATATGTATCCAGAGCACATACCTCTCCCTAATCAAAGTACAGCGTAAGTACTACATGTGAGACCTGGAAGCAGGACGGCTCAGGTAGCTATTTATATTGTCTTGTACCCTTTAGTCACAAGTATCTTCCAATGTTTCCACAATGTGGGTATAACACACTACCATCTCCTGGACACATCCTTTCCATTCCTGATTGAGCAGATGTCATAAAATCCCACTGTATTTTTCCAACAGTTACAACAATCAGTCCAGGGGAAGGTAATATTGTGAAAATTATATATTTTATTATCTTCTTGATGCAGCATGATGGGTAGACATGATAAAAGTTGGCCAGGCAGCTCCCAACAGGTCACCAACATTGGAGACTATCAAAAACCACTCCGTTTTAAGGTGCAGTCCATCTCAGGCAGCAGTACATCAAAATTATTTTTATTCCTTAAAGTCAGTAGACTGTATTCAGTTTCTAAGCAGATAAGAGGGTTTCTTCTTTTTCAACCTGTTTTTAGATCACAGCTAAGGGCACTGATACCATAGACAGGAATTACAGAGATCAAAGAACAAAAAGTCTATGTAGAGCAAATCCCTCTAGATTAATTGATCCTACCCAGAGTGGATATACTGATAAGGCTGAACCGAAGAAAACATTGTTTTCTGTACAGCAGATTTTGATTGCCACTCACTGGCTGTCATTCTCCTGTGTTGTCAATCTAGAACAGTTAAATGACATTAAATTCATAAAACAAGCTAAAATTCAAGTTCAAAGTATAATACCCCAGATATACAAACTCCTGAGATGATTCTCCCTTAATGTGTTTAGAGCATCATAAAAGTTGTAATGCCCAAACATGGGGATCTTGTCTGATCCCTACCTTTTTACAGAAGATGCAATGTGTTTTGCCCACTGAAGTCAGTATGTCAAAGTTTGGGTTTAAAACTTCATCTCAGGTTTATGTTTTTACCAGTGACAGCTCAAACTTGTTGCTATGTCAATACTATATTCTATCTAGCACAGACCTTACCTGGGAAAAGAGAAGAAAGAAGAAAGTAGCTTGAACATGTGTGTCCAGGCAATACACAGTATTCCAGAGATGTCCTCAGTGTCTTTCCACAATGGCACAAACACTTTTCTCTTTCCTATGAAATACCTTGCCTGATCTGTTCTAGGATAGCACAGACTCTTTTCATGATTGCATTACACTGTTGAATTAGTTTTTCTGTGATGAACTAAACCACTCCAGTGTTAGCTTCACTTTGAGCTTGTATGCTCCTTATGTAAAGCAGAAACTCATTTGTAATGCCCAATATTATTTTACAGATTATTTCTATTATCAATCATATATTCCACTGTATTTTCACTACTTAAGGTTGTTCAGTTCCTGCATAATGATATTCTGATCTTTTTCACTATTAAGAATGCCTCCAAGCTTTAAGTATACTATTTTTCAAAGCAGACTTCGCAGAACTTTTCTGAATAATTACCACTTAAATTTGAGTTAGATATTTTAGTTTGCTTGTTTTCAATTACAAAAAAAAAAAAAAAAAAAAGAAAAAAGAGAGAGAAAAAAAAAGAGGATCTGGTAGAAGACAGGAGGCAGGGGGATTTGCCAAAGCATTCCAAGGATAAACAACTTTGGTCATTGCCATGCTGATGTTAGGAGCAATGACACTTCAGATATTGATGAGAGAATCTGCCCTAGGTTAATTCCACTCTGTTTTGAGGGGAAAACTCACACTGAACTCCACTCAAAATCAGAAAAGTGCTTCTGTATAAACAGGATGGGAATTTGTGTTCATTCCCTTTCTGCAAAGGGGCTTAAACTTACAAACAGAGCATTCTTCAGACAGTTCAGACCAGAGCCTGAAAGTCATATCTGGTTCTTTCTCTCTCCCATTTTTATGCTGTTTTAGTGAACTGTAAATACAGTGTTTGTAAAGAGTGTTGGATTAACAGCGTCAGAGACTGAAGTTCTCTGTTTATATTGAGAACAGATTTTGTTATAGTAATCTTACCCCTTCTATCCTGACCTTTAAGTGGTTCCCAACAAAGAACAGGAGATACAGTCCCAATTTCTGAGAATTTGCTATCTGATTAACATGAAGGTGCACAATTATCAACTAGACGAAGGCAAAAGGTGATTTTCCCAGTTGCGGAACTGAGAAAATATGTAAAAATTAAAACAATAATGTCACTGTGACTAAGTAGGTCTCACCAAGGTAACAATTCTTTTTTCTGTGGTATGTTTGGAAGAGAAAAAAAAAAAAAGGGTTGATAATACTAGAAATAAAGATGTTGCATTAACCAATATGGAAGATAAGAGTGTGGACAAGCATTTTAATCATCTAAAAATTTAAGTGCTAGCTACTCGCTTTGTTGGGAACTTGCAACTTGGAACAGTTTTGATGTCTGCAAAGAGGAGAGACGTAGGAATGCAAGGTGAGTGACTTCTAGAGGTGAGGCTTAGAAAAATCAGCTATGGTATCAACAGAAACTGGAAACAAGGAAGCAGAAAGAGAGTTTTGCCATAAAGCTGAAGCCACAGTCTCAGTTTCACTAACCTTCTATTAATGGTGAACATTGATGAAGAAAAGTTTATGGCATGCTAAGGAGCAAGACTCATGAGAGAAGTCAGTGACCACAGTTCAAACCAGTTCAGCAGGTGAGTTAATCTACAGAGAAAACTGGAGAGGGAAGCGGAAGGAGTATCTTCACAGCTAAGGAACTACATACTGCAAGGAGGTACAAAGAATTCTAAAGTGCCTGAAGCAGAGGCAGTAAAGGTTGAGCAGCATCAAACATAGTGGCACATAAGTGACGGTGAGGAGATTCCAGCTCTGCTCCCAGCTGCAAAGGATTTAGTCTGGCCAGTTACTTATTTATAATTCAGTTTCCTCTGTTATGAGCACCTGGCACGGGCATTGCAGAAATCAGTCAGCAAATGCTTGCATAGTAATTTGAAAATATAGCATACTATGAGATGGTTAACTCATAACTGGTGTTGCTTAGCAGCAACCAAAGAGGAGTCTCCTCTGAGAGCTGACTGGCCTATCAGTCAAAGACATCTAACAGAAAGTACCCACCTCTGCCACCAGCCTCAGTAGGAAGGCTCAGTATAATGCAATGACTGAGTTTGCCTCTCTGCCTCAGAGATGTTCCTGCTTCTCTGTTTAGGATGCTTTGAACTACAGATCTGTGAGCCTGAAGTTTGCACAGCTGCTGCTATATTTTGTCAATCTGACATTGGAATATTCTTCATTAAGAAAACCTGCAATGGTTATTAAAAAAAGGACAGAGAAAAGATGAACTATTTAAAGGTTTTCTTCTGTTCTTTTCCATTTTCTCTAGGGTCCTTTCATTTCTATTTAGATTCTTAGATAACAAATTGATTAGTGTTATATAAGCACCTGAGTAAATTAATTCTTGTTCAAGAATGGCGGAAACATTTTTCTCTATATAAAAGTGTCCTGTTAAGAGGAGAGGGTCATAAATCCTGTCCTGTTTAAAGTAGACAAGGCTATGGTGATGTTTATATTGTATGACTATCCCCCACAAGTCCATTAAGAAGGAAGCTTACTGCAGAGACATGAACAAACACACATCAGGAAAGTAAGTGACCTAGTGATGTTCGAGCTCCGAATACTTGTTAATGAACCTATGTTATTTTTATGGCATCCTTTCATTTGGCACTTTTGCTGGATCAAGTCAGTATCATACTGCGTCGATAATCATCTGTTTATGCTACAGTTATGCATTGTGTCCAGTTTCATCCTGTTCACATGCAACTCAAGTTCATACTGCTGCTTATGCTTGTGTGTGATCTATGGATAAGCAAAAGATTTCTGTTGTAACGGTTATCAGTCTAGAGCTTTTTTAATCAGAAAAAAACTATAAACTTCTTATTTATGTATTTTAAAGGATGTGGTTTGTACACACGCATGGAAATTTGAGGCCATAACAACCTTTCATTGTGTCTTGACTCAAAACATTCAAATGATAGCAGAGGTGAGGCAGAAGTCTCTGAAGTAAACTGTGTATCTCAGAAAAAAAAACATTTATTTAAATGGAAGGGTTTGCAGAATTCAAATATGTGCTCCTGCAGTCTTTCCACAGCTATTTCTTCAAAAGCAGCATACCCCAATAATGGAGAATCATAAAAAATTAATCTCACCTGAAAAAAATTTACTTTCCTGCAAAATTTCCTATCCCTTGCATGACTCCATACCATCATTCTTATCTTTAAAAAAAAAAACTAACAAACTTTCATTGTGTTTTCACAGAGCTGATTTTCCATATGATAAACATATTATATAATAAGATGGCTTAGAACAGATACACACTTTACACCACTTCCATTTTAAAACAACCCAATAGCCACATCCCTTTTCTATCACTGCTTACTGGATCTCAGTATCCACTGCCATCTGCAGATCTTCTCACGTCTTGAAAAAAAAGTATTGTACTATGTACATAATTTGCATTACTGTACTATGTACATGATTCATGTAGCATATATAGAGACAGGTTTTCCCAACATGGATCTCAGCTGCTGAATGGCACTTCATTTGTCTTAATAATTCTGCTAAAAACCCAGATGCAGAGCTTTCTTCTGTTCTTGTTTTTGGTCCTGGGACTTCTTTTTTTGAGTCTCCCCAATTCCTAGCTCGGCAGAAGATGACACACAGAGCAATACTTCTTGCCTCACACATAACAATGGGCAACCTTCACACATCCCCAGTCACCTCCTCTGGCCAAACACTGATTTCACTGCCCAGTTCTCTATGGGCTCTTTCTTGCCCCACCGTGTCAAAGACTGAACTAGCTTCCATTGCTCCCACTGAAGTAGATGAAAAGCTTTCCATCTGCATTTCTCAACACTAGTGGCCATCTCCATCTTCCTCATCTGACTCCAAAACTACGTTTAAGACTATTAAAAATATCTTTTTTTCACTGCATTTTCTTCTTCTCCATTTGCTTTAGTAGTGTCACGGTTTGGGCCTCCAACCTGGACAAGTAGGTAGCTATAACTAGCTTATATGAAGTTAATAGAAGAAAACGCACCAATACTGTTCGTATTTTATTTGTATTATTCCCCTTATTCCCTCCATCTCAGAGTGATTTCAGTACATGTTCTGTCTGTTACATTTCATTGCCTCTTCTTTCTCCCCAGCAAACACTACCATCTCACCAAAGTAATCAGAATCCTTTCTAGTATGAGGCTACAATCTTCCATTATGTTTCAACATATAAAAGTTGGATGCCATTTCCAAACTTCATTACTGCACTTGCCATCCTCCAGACGATTAGCAAAATTTAGAAAGTGTTAACCCCAGATTTTATTACTTCATGTATGTTTCTTCCACAGCCTTCTTGCTTTGTTTGTAATTGTTTTATTTTCTGTGGTTTATTTTCTCCCTTTTTAATAGATGAATACCTCACCTGGTGTTACCTTTAAGACGGGACAGCTATCCAAAGCTATGGAGTCCACACAACAACTACCTTCAGTATTTTACAGAGAGAGATAAATCTGGTCTCACGCTCTGAAACTATCGCAACTGCAACAAGTTACATTATTTCTATTTTTAATATATTTTCTCAATGACTGGTAGAGTTACAGCCAAACACCTGTACAATTTGAAAGAACTGCTTCACTAAAGTTGTAACAAAGTTAAGGTAAAGAATCATAGCAGTTGACCTTAGCAAGGCACATAAATGTAGAACTTCATCCCCACTCCCCTCAGCTCTCTCCCAGCCCTTGCCCATGCCAGCGAGTACCATGGTTACTTCACCATCGCAATTTTGGAATGCTTATTCAGGACTTATTCATGTGATACTAAGCCGAGCAAGACAAAACAGCTGGTCTGTAACCAAGGACACAACAAAAGTTATGTCTGGCATTAGTCTGAATGAGAGAAGGGGCTTTTGTTTTGTTTTGTTTTTTTAAGAATGAGTCACCATATACTTATGCATTTGAAACACTTTACCTGAAGCAGGAAAATTGCTGCACAACAGCTCACCTGGCACGGCTTGAAAGCTCCGGCCCCTATGTGAATCCTAAGCGCTCTTTCTTGAAAATACCACAGGAAAACAGTAATTTGTTATAAAATAACACTTCTATGTGCACTTCCCATCCGAGAATTTCAAAACACGTTACAGACATTAACACAATACTGTGAGTCTCACAAATCCCTTGAAAACTATAAAATAAACAAGGCCTATAGAAGTTGCCATACCAGATTTGGCCAGTGTTTCACTTAATCCAGCACCCCGTCTCCAATAGACAAGAATAAAATGTTAAATATAGCATGTCAACATATTAAACCCTACCCTGCTGTCCTCTAAAGACAGCTGAGCACACATGCAAACAGTAACCTTGGAGCCTGCTGACTCCAGTTCAGGAAAGAAGGATAGGGTAACTGAGGAGTCTGACAGTTTCTAGTGCAGCCTGGTTGGTTTTGGCCTGAATTCAAAGGGTCTGCATGTTTATGTATGGATTTCAGGAAAACAAATGTCACAGTTAACGACTTACAAGAGTGCTTAGGGAGAACCAAGTATCAGAATCCATAAAGATAATAGCGAATTCCCTTCATGAACCCATTTGTGCGAAACAATTAACTTCTCCCGCCTTCTCCCAAGCTTTTATGCCACTGTGCTGCTGTGGAAGTTGGGCAGCTCAGTCCCACCTCAGCAGTTAAAAGACTCCTACACTGTAGTCCATACTTGTCAATTTTGGTGGCATAATGAATTTAAATGCAGCCTGGAAACCCCCTTCTGCCCTCCCCTAGTGGCATTGCATCTGTCCTGGATGAAACCAAAACCAGAACACTGGCTTCTAGAAGGGGGCAAAAGAGGAAAGTTTATCTGTTTGTTCAGAAATCTGTTCCTATCCAAGCAATAAAGCAAACCCAATTGATTTTAAGGCAGGCAGGATGTCCCAGAAATTTCCTCACTTTGCTGAATTGGCTGCTGTCTTATTAATGTTCACCAGACATACGGAGGGTGGGGTGGAAAAAGGGATAGTTGGCTGAAAAAATGTCTGCTGGACAAACAAAATTAAGGAATCTTTTACTGAATATATAAAATAAATCCTGTGTAGGAATTCTATGCTTAATTTCCCTAGGTTTACTGCATACTTGTTCTGCCATCTGCTGCCCTGGCATTCCCCTAAGTTTCAGGAACAGGGACTTGTCCCCGAGCTTTCCCAGAAATGAATACTGCACAACTAAGAACAAGTATCTAGCAGCCCAGTAGCCTGTCCTGTCCTGTCCAGAAGATAGTATGGTTCTGGAAAACTGCTTGCTTGAATCCTCCTTAATGATTACGTTATGACTTCACGTTCTGAAGAATACCACCCTTGGGCCTCATGGTATTGATTCTGTAGGGTTACAAATTGTGAAAAGCAGGGAAAAATTGTTTTTGCACTACTTTTCACCCAAATCTCCGGAACAACCGTGTGCTTTCAGTAAATTCCTGGGGCAGAATTTCACTTTAAAACCAAGACTACACAGATAATCACAAGCTTTTTTTTTTTTTTTTTTTTTTTTTTGTTAATACAGTAATATGAGACTTTATAAAAGTGATTACTGACTTGGAAATTTTTGGACCCCCAAGTTAAGCTTCCTTAAAAAGTGCTGATTTTCAAAGGAATGATATCCAGTACCTCCTGGCAGAACCACCTTACAATGACTGAAATGGCATCTCAAGAACTGAGGCACCTTTATTCAGAATTCATTTCTGAAAGTGGATATAAAGCAATCATACAAGAACCTATGTGTGTAAAACTACAGTAATTTAATCAATACAGTGCTGCTACAGGTAGGGTAATTCTAGATACCTTCCTCTAACTGGAAACTGCATGTCTAGCTGAAAGATTTCTATGACTTTAAGAAAAGAGAATTTTTCTAAAAAAAGGACATAGATATCAGCAACAGGAAAATACTTACAAGACATCATGGGCATATTCCATTTCATTCACGGACTTCACAGACATATCCCTTTTTATATCACACTTCTGTTTCAAATTACTTTGCTTTTAATGATACACATTAATGTTTAAGGTTGTTTTTCCTCACTGTAGATTTAGTTCTTCTGCTTAACCAAAACTGAATGAGCCCATGGCTTCACATGCAAGCAAGGTGGTGCACCTGATAAACCCAGTTAGGAACGGCGTAAAACTCTGCTTTGTTTTTTAAGCGGATCATGATATATTTTTTATAATAGAATTTTAAAGGCTTGAAAACAACATTTCATACACTTCCGATCTATTCCTTCTCAAACAAAAGCAGGAAAAACTACATTGAATATCCAAATGTTCTTTAGGAAAACTGCTCCCTCTTTCCACCGCCAGAGGAATGTTCTTAATCCTTTTTAGCCAACTTTGTGCATCACGAAGTAGCACAGAGCCCAGTTTCTGCCCTTTTCCCTTTGCCAACTCCACTTCTCATGTACCTCCAAAGCAATCCAGGAAATTTGTGAACAGTTTGTATTTTGCACACACATGTAGAAAAGGAGAACTCATTAGAGACCAGAATAAGAGGCAGAACACAGAGGACTTATAAGAGCAGCAGCAGTAAGAGTGTGTTTCTATACAACTGTGCACAGTCTTGAGAAACAAGTCCAGAAGATGCTTTTTCTAACTGCATTTGACATACTTAACCTGCTACCTGAGAGTCCAGAGCACTATCCCTGCTTCACAGTGCCCACTACTCGCAGGAACAGAAGTGCCATCATTATAATTTTACTTCTAATGGGCAGAATAAAACAGGATGACTTCCCCTCCTCTGGCTCTAGAGCAAGAAACCTTGTGTTGTGGCAGAAAAACCAGGAGCACCAATTTAAATGAATGTGGGTAGTAATGCTATAGGAATAAGATGGTACAAATTTCGCATAGCAATTTTTCTGACAGCTCTCTACTTTAACAGACAGAAAATCAATAACATTAAGACTGAGAGTCACAGCCTTTGGAAAGAGTTACATCAATGCAAAAACAGAATAGACAAAGCCAAAAAAGATTATAACCACAGATATCCCAAGGGACAGATGAAATCATGGGTTATGATGTTTTTAAAAACAAACAAAAAAAGTTATTCCCTCCATCAAACCCCAAATGTCTTGTCTCCTAGTTTTTCACAGTTTTTTTTAAATTAAGAGGTGAAGATTGCAGTCAAAAATGTTAATATATTTCACTCAAATGCATGAAGTCTCTTAGTGAAAAGGGTAAGCATTCTCCTTTTTGCAGACGTACTTCTGGAAAACTGATACCATACTTACTGCTCAAAGTTAAGCTTGGTGGTGCAGGCAGCAAGCTTCCACTTGCAAACAGTAGCTGTGGAAGACAGAGTGCTCTCTGTCCTAACAGTCAGATAAAATTTGGCACAAAGAGTGGAAAGGATGACAGCAAAACAATCATGGCAGTGAAAGGACTAGCCTCCTACTCCTGACCCAAAATCCTGGTGCAGGAAAGCACTTGAAGGATTACCTTTCATCTCCACAAGACGAAGCATAGAATCATAGAATTGTTTACATTGGAAGGGACCTTTAAGATCATCGAGTCCAAACATTAACCTAACCCTGCCATCCCCACCACTAAACCATGTCCCTAAGCACCGCATCTACATGTCTTTTAAATACTTCCAGGGATGGTGACTCAACCAGATTCCCTGGGCAGCCTGTTCCAATGTTTGATAACCCTTTTGGTGAAGAAATTTTTGCTAATACCCATCCTAAACCTCCCCTGGCACAACTTGAGGCCATTTCCCCTTGTCCTATCACTTGTTACTTGGGAGAAGAGGCCGACCCCCACCTCGCTACAACCTCCTTTCAGGTAGTTGTAGAGAGCGATAAGGTCTCCCACAGAGCCTCCTTTTCTCCAGGCTAAACAACCCCAGTTTCCTCAGCCGCTCCTCACAAGACTTGTGCTCTAGACCCCTCACCAGTTTAGTTGCCCTTCTCTGGACATGCTCCAGCATCTCAAAGTCTTTCTTGTAGTGAAGGGCCCAAAACTGAACACAGTATTTGAGGTGCAGCCTCACCAGTGCCGAGTACAGTGGGATAACCACCTCCCTAGTCCTGCTGGCCACACTATTCCTGATACAGGCCAGGATGCTTTTGGCCTTCTTGGCCACCTGGGCACACTGCTGGCTCATATTCAGCCAGCTGTCAACCAACACCCCCAGGTCCTTTTCTGCCAGGCAGCTTTCCAGCCACTCTTCCCCAAGCCTGTAGCGCTGCATGGGGTTGTGATCAAAGTGGATGCAAGGACCTGGCACTTGGCCTTGTTGAACTTTGTACCATTGGCCTTGGCCATGGATCCAGCCTGTCCAGATCCCTCTGTAGAGCCTTCCTACCCTCAAGCAGATCAACACTCCCGCCCAACTCAGAGTTGTCTGCAAATTTACTGAAGGTGCACTTGATCCCCTTGTCCAGGTCATTGATAAAGATATTAAAGAGAACTGGCCCCAATGCTGAGCCTTGGGGAACACCACTTGTGACTGGCCGCCAACTGGATTTAAATCCATTCACCACAACTCTTTGGTCCTGGTCATCCAGCTGGTTTTTTACCCAGTGAAAAGTATGCCCATCCAAGCCATGAGCACCCAGTTTCTCCAGGAGAATGCTGTGGGAAACAGTGTCACAGGCTTTACTGAAGTCCAGGTAAACAACATGCACAGCCTTTCCCTCATCTACTAAGCGGATCATTTTGTCATAGAAGGAGATCAGGTTAGTCAAGCAGGACCTGCCCTTCACGTACCCATGCTGACTGGGCCTGATCACCTGGTTGTCCTGCATAGCACTTGGGATGATCTGCTCCATAACATTCCCCAGCACCAAGGTCAGACTGACAGGCCTGTAGTTCCCTGGATCTTCCTTCTGGCCCTTCTTGTGGATGGGCGTCACATTTGCTGACCTCCAGTTAACTGGGACCTCCTTGGTTAGCCAGGACTGCTGATAAATGATGCAAAGTGGCATGGTGAGCACTTTCGCCAGCTCCCTCAGTACCCTTGGGTGGATCCCATCTGGCCCTATAGACTTGTGTATGTCTAAGTGCTACAGCAGGTCACTCACCATTTCCCCTTGGATTATGGGGGCTTCATTCTGCTCCCTGTCCTTGTCTTCTAGCTCAGGGAGCAAATGCACTAAAAAATGCGCTAAAAGCTCAAGGAACTTGTACTCCTGTGCCAACAGTCCAACACTAGGTTCTGTGACTCAGATAAGCCCATTCTAACACAGGGAGGCACTGGAGGACTGGCCATCCTTGAAAAGCAAAGGACATTGACCGCACCTCACCTCAAATAAGCAATTGGCTGTAGAGTGCCAGGTTCTCAACACACATAGCATAATCACAGGGGCTGAAGGACGCAGCCCATCTGCTGAGCATTGCTGGTGTAGCTTTATTTAAATTATCTTTGTTGTTAAGTTCTCACCTGTCTTGTTGGCAAGTCATGATATTGTAGTATGAGCCTGGTGTTGACGCTGTGACTCCATGTGTTGCCAAGGGCTGCTGTCACACAAACAGATTCCCTCTTCCCACTTCTCAAAGCTCCTGAAGATAAATATGAAAGAAATTGCATCAGACTGTGCCATAGAGAAGCGTTCAGCATGGAAACTCTAATCAGTCATCTCAGATCATTTCCTAAGCTAGGTAATCACAATTGGCACTTAATAGATGGTACTATCATATGAATTTCCTACCTTTCTGATTTTTTACACAACTGCAGTGTGAGTTCTCCATCTCACCCTCTGATACCTAGACAAAGTGGCCAAGAATTAAGGATATGTTGCAAGGTAGTACCTACCTTCTTGGAGGGACCAGTACCTTTTCTAAATATCTGGAGGTGCACCATGCATGGGGGACACTTGCCTTTTCCTCTTTAGATATACTATCTACAAGCAAACCAACTTTGTATGGGCACAGAGGAGAGGGAAGCAGGCAGGGAAGCAGAGTGACACCTTATAATGACATAACAAAAAGGGAAGCTAAAGTAGCACAATGCGGTGCCACAAATACCCAGATCTAAAAATCACAATGCTGCTTCATGCCATGAGGTATCCCACGCATTTTCTAAGATTTGCAAAGAAGGGAGCCCCTTAGCTGTAAATACCATTATGGTGTCTCTGAAATCATATGAACTTTATATGACCCTGAAGGAAAATGCACTTTGCTGCAATCAGCAACGACAACATCTTTGAAAGGTCATGGAGAACAGGTGAGGTGCCTGAGGACTGGAGGAAAGCTAGTATCACACCAGTCTTCAAAAAGGGCAAGAAGGAGGACCCAGGAAACTACAGGCCAGTAAGCCTCACCTCCATCCCTGGAAAGATCACGGAACAGCTCATTCAGGATGTCATCTCTAAGCATGTAGAGGAAAAGAAGGTTATTGGGAGTGGTCAGCATGGATTCACCAAGGGGAAGTCATGCTTGACCAATCTGATAGCCTTCTGTGATGGCATGACTGGGTGGGTGGATGGGGAAGAGCAGTGGGTGTTGTCTATCTCGACTTCAGCAAGGCTTTTGACACGGTCTCCCATAACATCCTCACAGGTAAGCTTAGGAAGTGTGGGTTAGATGAGTGGAGAGTGAGGTGGATTGAGAACTGGCTGAATGGCAGAGCTCAGAGGGTTGTGATCAGTGGCACAGAGTCCAGTTGGAGGCCTGTAACTAGTGGTGTTCCCCAGGGGTCAGTACTGGGTCCAGTCTTGTTTAACATAGTCATCAACGACCTGGATGAGGGGACAGAGTGTACCATCAGCAAGTTTGCTGGTGATACAAAACTGGCACACCAGAAGGCTGTGCCACCATCCAGTGAGACCTGGACAGGATAGAGAGTTGGGTGGAGAGGAACCTAATGAAATTCAACAAGGGCAAGTGTGGGGTCCTGCACCTAGGGAGGAATAACCCCATGCACTGGTACAGGTTAGGGCTTGACCTGCTGGAAAGCAGCTCTGCAGAGAGGGACCTGGGAGTCCTGGTGGACAACAAGTTGACCATGAGGCAGCAATGTGCCCTTGTGGGCAAGAAGGCCAATGGTCTCCTGGGGTGCATTAAAAAGAGCATGGCCAGCAGGTCGAGGGAGGTCATCCTCCCCCTCTACTCTGCCCTGGTGAGGCTACATCTAGGGTACCGTGTCCGGTTCTGGGCTCCCCAGTTCAAGAAAGACTTTTTTCAGTGGTGCCCAGTGACAGGAAAAGCGGCAACGGGCACAAGCTGGAACACAGGAAATTCCATCTCAACATGAGGAAAAACTTTACTTTGAGGGTGACAGAGCACTGGAACAGTCTGCCCAGAGAGGTTGTGGAGTTTCCTTCTCTGGAGATATTCAAAACCTGCCTGAACGTAATCCTGTGCAACCTGCTGTAGGTGAACCTATTTAGCAGGGGGGTTGGACTAGACGATCTCTAGATCCCTTCCAAGCCCTACTGTTCCTGTGATTCTGTGACATACAGAAGCGTTTCCAGTAATGCCGCATGATCCGGCTTGCTGAACTGCCATTGCACTTGAGCTCTCTCATATTGAAACCAGAGGCCCATACATATACACGTATGCTTATGTAGGCAGGTAGGTGCCCAAGACCTTCACCTTTGCTTACCACAAGTTCTGGGTAAGATGGACAGATAGAAGGGTGACTTGTTTGTACTTCAAATGACACTTCAAGAACAAAGCAAGCCAGACAAACCAAAGAAATTCAGAAACAAAATCTGGGTATAATAACAAAATGTGGATACAAATGATCATGTGCAAGTTGAAAATTGAACTGTTTGAGACAGACAGTCCATACTGTTAAAAAGCTGTGAGTGCTGGCCTGAAGATGAATGAGATAAAGTTAGATTTAAAGTCAGGGAACTTCCTGTCATCTATCAGGCAACAAACAAAATTGCTTCCCAAGGACAGTCATGAAATCCTTGTCAACTAAGTCAATTAAAGTTAGACCAGATACTTACTCTGTAATACAAACTTGAGAGCAGCCTTATGTTTCTGTCAAAATTATCAGTAATGCAATAGTTAATGTTGAAATTTAAATTATAAGTACTAGGTTTTGGAAGCAATACTGCACTGAGATGACAAAGTGATCTCATTGCCCAGTGGAGGTTCTGGAAGATTCAGGTTTAAAACCCCTTCGTTGCTTTTACCTTTGCAAGGTTGTGGGTTTTGTTACTTTTTTCCCCCAACTATTCAGACCAGAAACATAATTTATTCATTCACTATAGCTTTTATTTTGGAAGAATATCCAGTAAAGGGTAAGACCAAAAGTGTTGTCATGCAGTAATAATCATTATTTGTATCACTGCCGGTAGCTCGAAAGCAATGAGAAAGACACTGTATTAGACTGGATTAGGCAGAGGAGAGAGCAGACTGGAGAGAAGGGCCTGCAACGATTGCAGTGTGCTACAGGACTCAGCTGAAGACCTCAAATGTTCCCTCGCCAAAGTAATACAAGGTTCAATTAACAACAGCTGGGGTTGGATTAGGTCTTTAAATTTTAGGGTCTATAAAAGAAATGAGTGAAGCACCTCAACTCAAGCCAATAGTTTGACAAGAGTCTGGACTCTGTACTTGTCTGAATTACTTCCCACATCATGGGAACTCACTGTGACATGCACAATACTCGCTTCTCCAGAACAACATCTGTTCTAGTCTGAAAACAGGCTACAGTTGTGCCATCCAGCAAGGATGGCTGCTTTTCTTTCCTCAAAACAAAGGTATTAATATTTTGATAAGCATCAGACTTCCACCTGAATAACTCACTGCGGGAGCACCTAACTGGAAGTTTCAGTATTAGGAATGCTATTCTGTTAATTAGTCTAACCCATGTCTATTGGGAAGGTGGACGTGCTGACAATAACAACTTCTCTTCATCTATGTTTTGCATTTAATTTGCCAGCTGGAGGAGAGAACAGATTCAAGTGTTAAAGCAGGGTGCTGGGAGGTCTGCATTCCATTCCCTTAAAATGACTTAAAGCAAGTTACTTAATTAAGTTCATTAAGTTCTACACACTTTTGTTTTTGTGCTTGTGCTAATACCACAAAAGTAAAATGCCATTACTGTACAAACAGGCTAATGGAGAGTAAAAGACGGTGAAGCAGCTTTGAAGTTTTGCAACCCTCTCTTTGTCGTGTGGAATAAGCTCTTGTAGTCAACACTGTCCTTCTTTCCCACCTGCTAGAAACGGGTAAGAATCACAAAATTCAAGTGAGGCAGCTAAGTGTGAGTTTTGGTGGGAGTGGAGGTGTTCCCCTCACAGCTGGTGTAACTGCATCCCTGTATGCAGCTGGAAGCCACCACTCCACACCACTGGGAAGCAATTCACCCACAGCTGCTTGGGGACCTCTGACTACAGACAAAAAGCACAAATATCCCAGAAGTAGCTACTGTTGGCATAAAACAGCCACAAAATTCACATTCAAACTTCCCTTAAATTACGTTTCTCTGCTATCAGCTAACAGAAGGAGTAACTTCTTGTTGTTGCAATCCTGAGCCAGGCATTTAAGTAGTTAAATGTCTGGAGCCTGCTGATATTACAGAGATATCACTCCTTAGCAATTCCTAATTCTGCATTCTTTGCAGGTCTAAAACCTGTCCCAAAGGGAACAGAAGTGCTAGAGGTGTAAGGCTTGTGGCAGAACAAGCAAGCTAATTGCTGTCATTTATTTTATTTTATTATACAGGAGAAAGCCCACTGTACCATACTGTGTCAGCCCCTGTCTGAAGAGGGCTGTTTGTGTGACCCACTTTCAGGCAAATCCTCTTCTGTGAAGTTATTCAAATTTATGACTCTGGTGCAAAGCGGTTAGTAAGCCTGGAGCAAATTTACAGCAAAGACTTTTTACAGGGTGGAAAGGAATGCCTTACGGGAAAGGTTTCCATTTTATAAGGGATCCTCCTGCAAGCTGATGCATTAGGCAGACAGAGACGCAAACCAACAAGAAGTGAAGTAAATTGAGGGGGAAGCAGTGCCAGCTTTTGCAAATAAGTTCAAGGGCAGTGGCAGCACATGCTTCACTCCTCCTCCTGGCTCTGAACACAAAAGATAGTCAACGTCTCAGAGGAAGGAAAGAGGATATGTTGAGAAAACAGATTTATACTCAAACATGGCCTTAAGAAAACCTCGGACTTATCTTTTCTGTTATTTCAACCACTACTTAGTCATTAATGAACTGGACAAAGGAAGTGGATAAATAATACTGTTCAAAGAGAGAATGATAGTTTTCAGCACACATTGACTTGTTCTTCCAAAGCCCGATATTTTCATACTTAGAGACGGTAGTATCAGACCAACCTTGGCCCAAGAAGAAAATAGGCTTATAAGGGACTTTGGTCTCTGCTCAGAGGTTCCTAAAACTGTCCAACCTGAACCACTTCAGAGTCATATGCAGCAACAGCTCCCAGTTGTGACATGAAGGTGCTTCCCTGTGCCGTGGGGTGGATGCTTCTACAGAGCCAGCGATGTGCAATCAGCTGACAGGCAACAGCTCCCGTCTCTCCAACCTGCTTAGAGCACAGCTGGCATTCCAGTCACTGCTGGCATGACAGTTTCTGCTCAGGACACAAGCGATACAGGGCGCATAGGAACTAGCGAGGGGAAGAAAACAGGGCTGACAGACAGATGAGAGAAAGGTGGCAGATCTCAGTTTATGGATGCGGTATGTGGGAAAAGGCAGTCAGTGTCCAGAAGCACAGAGATAGGATCCTAGCATGGGAAGGTGAAGGTGGAAGAATGCTAGAAGGGTGGGAAAAGACCTCTAAACAGCCGCCTGCTTTATGTATCCAGATCCAGCTCAAGTAAAATGAAGTGATTTCAATTCCTGTAAACACCCCTTGCTTCCTCACACAAAGAGAACTAGCATTAAACCGATCTTCAAAGGGCACATCAGCAGACAGGCCAAGGACTGCACAAGGTACCTGTTCTACTGTCTTCTGTAAAATTGAGCTCTTCAGGGCACTGGCAGAGACACCAGCAGAGACCATATCTGTTCTGGATCGCAACCATAAAGGAGGAACTGGCTGCCTCACTCTCGCTGAACAGCTGTCACAAGTGAAAATAAAGCTTCTTGTGGTCTGAGACAAATGCAAAGTAAATGACTCTCCACAATCAGGGGAAAAACAAACCAAAGAAGAAAGGGTGATTCTTCAACTGAGGCCCGCAGTGCTGCTTCCAAGCAGAAGAGGCGGCTCACGCTGGGCTCCACTGCCCTGGAAGGAGTTGTCGGAAGTGGGCAACAACACCTGGACCTCCTTATACAAAAGGGCTAGATTAATTTTATTTGTTTCCCCCTATCAATGCAATTAAAACAAACCTTCCATATATAGGCAGGATGGGGAAAGTGGGTTTATTTGATCTTCCATTTTTCACTGGAGGAAACAGTAGGATTAAAGCTATTCAGATCAATACTGATTGTGGAATTATTCTGTTATGTCCAACCAGAGAATTGCAAGTACAGACGTAGTCTCAAAGACCTTCCTGTCCTCTACGTATAAGGAGGTATCATTTTAAAGACTAAATCCTCATATAACCAAGTTCCAATTGTTGAAAATACGGTTGAAATGGATTTATCACAAAGCCACTTCAGTTTCATTAGTGTCTCATCCTATGAACATTAGGATAACTAGACCAGTGTCTTGAATCAAATAAACCAGACTTCTTAACATTTTTAAATGCAAGGAGTCCTTGCAGGCAGAATGTGATTATACTCTTGATTAAAAAAAATAACCTGTTCCTTGTTGGTATAACTGCACATTCTCATATGGATTTTTGTCTTTCCAAATGAAAGAGTCATTGCCTGGCAGGTTCATCCCAACCACCAGGCCCTTTTGCAATCTCTATCAATTTGGTGATTCAAAAATCTGTTCTCATCAAATGCAAAAAAGGGATCAATGCACAACATGACAGTGAAATAACAAAATAGAGAAGCAACCAGTCCCCAAATCTTTCAAATCTTAACATCAAATCATCTTGATAAAAGCTTGATTTATCAAAAGGGGGAAAAACTCTCCAAAAGTACAGAGAAAATATTTATAAAAATTAAACTACTGAGCTTAACAAAAATGGCACACCATGCAATAAGAATGAAAGTACTTTCCCTTCTTGCTCAGGCTCTGCAGCTTTCTGGTTCACTGGCAGAGCTCATAAAGATCACTGCTTTTCACCTGCATTGCATTTAGTCTGTATTTTTGGTGCAGATCTCTAACAATGACACCAGAAGGGAGAGAAAAAAAAAAAAAAGAAAAGAAAAAACCCTCAAGCCCCAATCTATTTTTCCATCTTCACCTACTCAGAAAGTACAAGTATAAAAATATCCAGTGGTGGAAAAACCCATCACACAGTAAAAAACAACCCACAGGACAAACTCATCTGTGAAGTAACTAACCACAGTGCCCTTAAACTCCCACACACTGACTTCTGCCATTTTCAGCCCTTCTCCACAGCATTGTCTTTAGCCAAAAGGCGACTGATTCTCTACGGTGGTGACTGTCTCCACTCTCTGCACTGGTCAGCTAAGGTACGTCCCAAACTCTTCCTGTCATATACTCTGCCTTCACAAAACTAACAGAAAATGAGTGAGGATGAAAAAAAATGGGTCCTTTACATTAAAGCATGAGGAGGAACTTCTTTACTTTGAGGGTGGCAGAGCACTGGAACAGGCTGCCCAGAGAGGTGGTGGAGTCTTCGACTCTGGAGACATTCAAAACCCACCTGGATGCCATCCTGTGCAACCTGGTGAACCTGCTCTGGCAGGGGGGTTGGACTGGATGGTCTCGAGAGGTCCCTTCCAACCCCTGTGATTCTGTGACAGCTATGGCCGTAGCAGTAGACAGCTACTTAGACTACTATTTGATATCACCCACTTGAGACAAAGCACAGACCAAAACGCATATATACATTCACCTAGGTAATTACCAAACACAAATCACTGATTTGTGCAAACAGACACTAAAGCAAATGTTGGTCCCTGTTCCAACTGTACAGATCTGTTTCAGTTAATGTGTTATGCAGGCATATCAACAGCAGAGTCTCGTTCATCTTAGGACCATCAAAACTTACTTCCTAGAGCAGTACTGCCTTCACACAGTCTTTTATTGTTTAGGACATATGGCAGGAAAACCACTTGCTGCTGTAAGAAGCCAAGCTTGGCCACAAAACTAGCCATGTAAAAATTCTAACTTTTAAAATGCTTATTCTCCTCCTTTTATTAGGAGAGGGAATCTGGCAATTTTACTCCCAAAAAACACCTACTTCTAAATCTGTGCAAACCTCCGCCCCCTGATTACTTCAGCTTACTTAAAATTTTAATTAAAAATAAGTAAAAATATTTTTGGGAATTGTTTAGTAATCAATGATGGGTAATTTAGTTTCCCTTTTTTTTTTTTTTTAAATAGCATAGTTGTCAAAATATACTTAGCAAACTAAGCAATTAAGTGCAAACTCCTACTAATCCCCAGTTAAAAAAAACAGTTTCAATGGAAATTTTTTTGACCACCCCTAGTTCGTAGCTATGCTACTGCTGCAGCACTGAAGTACCTACTAGAGATTACACTGAAAAGACTGTTCCGATTCAGTCGTCATCATCAAGAGACTGAAAATTGCCACTTATAGACTCCAGCTGCAAAGTTTTGATGGAGACAGCAGTGAATGTAACAGAAAGGGAATGAGCTCACTTCTCATTTTGGACAACATGGTTTATTTATCTTACATGCCCCAAACAGGTGAGTTTTCACCCTTTTTTTTAAAATCACTATATTTCTGTGTATCTGTGTACACATTCTGGGTGATTTTTACAGCGTTAATTTGATATTAGATCAAGAATAAGGTCCTTTCTGCTGTCTTTTTTCCATCCATTCACTATTTCTATTGTGACAACTCCTAGAGCTCTCATCTGCAATATGCAAACCACTATACAAACACAGAACAAAAAGATAGTTCCTGACCTAAAGACCTTCTTTTCATGAGAACTGCAGTTTAAGAGTCTCTTAGCTGCTGCTGATTATTCCCCACTTACAAGGAATCTTCCCTAAGGAATGAGGGAAAATAAACCAACATATGTGACAGGCCAGCAAAACTGTATATAAATAAGGACTTCCAGTATTCTCCATGAAACATTAGAAGCTCTTTCAAATAAATAAGTAATATTAACCATTATTCCAACCCCCCAAAATCAGCTGGGACCTCTATCCAGGTCAAGACATAGGAAGGGTCCTCCAGAGAACTGGACAGATGCTGGTTTGTTTTTACTCCCACACCAGCATGCTCGCTGTTACCAGTGTGTTTTGCACCAGAGGATCTCATTCTCCAACATCGGTGAGTTCATGTTGATTCTGCTCTGAGTTGAGAAACAGAGAGACAGACAGAGAGAGGAGCACACACATGCTAGTACTGAGACTCCTGTCTGCTGACCTAAAAAAGGAATTGACATTAAGAAACAAGAAAATGCAGCTGGTCTGATTTCTTGCCAGATAATCTACCAGCCATGACCAAAATGGTCAGGTCTCGGGAGATCTGTGGAGGTGGGAAGACAGCTGGTGGTTTACAGCACCTGAAACAGGGCCCAATTCAGGGAATTGTGGAGTTGAGATTCTTGGGAACAGATACTTTCTTTCTACCGGTGTAAACCTTCTGCCTCTGTGGCCTGACAACATACAACAAAGTGATGAGCTTCTGGCACCCTACCGCTGCTGCATTGCTAATGTGAACGATCAAATGAGTAGTGCTTTGGCAGGACGGATGGTGAAGACCAAGTAGAAGACAGTGGATAAGTCAATTCCTTTCTGTAACCAAGGATAAATTATTTACCCCTCAGCTCACCCTCCTTTCCTTTCTGATGACATTTTTTGAGAAATTTCCTCTTCTTCTAAAAACTAGAATTGTATAAATTTATGCCACATTGTTAGTATCCAGAGTTCTTTTCCATGTCACTCACCACTGAAACTTAAAGCGGCTTCTTCCATCTAACCTCTCCTATGCAGTCACTTCTTCCTGTCTCTCCAAGACTAGAAAATAAAATCCCAAACAATTGACCTAAGGGGTGAAACATTTCCCCTCCCCCCCCACCAACTCCCCAAACAACCCAGATCTGGAATTTTGCCTGCCTGCACATATAAAGGATGCATAGGTTGAAAAACAACGCTTGCCCAATCATGGCATCTGGCAACGCTAGGGCCCTCTGAACCAGAAAATGCTTTTAATTATCACCTCACCAATCACGCTAGAAGTTATTGCTGTATTTTTTTGGTTAAGTTTCCTCAGGGAATTAAACAGATCATGATATTAATCAGAAGGCATGTAGGAGGGAGGGGGCAGAATGCTAGAATTACACGTGTGTAGGTCCCTTAAGGCTTGAATAAAGAACTGAGATTTAGAATCCCACTGTCAGAGCAACTGAAGCCTTGCATGCTGCAAGCCTTGGCCCTCTGACCTACACAGCCATGACATTATCGTATCTGATTTTCCCAGGATGGTTAATCTCAGCTGCTGAACTTCATCAGTCTCTGCTAGTGTTTACCCATCATCTGGATTTGCCACTTCCAAACTTTCCAGGCTAGAACCAAATGAGCCAGCTGTCATACTCCTCTCTGACAGGGATACCACCACCACCTCCCCCCCTGCAACATAACAGTCTGAAGTCTGGAAGCCTAAATGGCTAAATCCCAGAAAGGCAGAACAAAAACGAATACATCTCAGGGGAGGAGAGGGAGATGCAGCTCTGAAACTGCAGTGAGTTTCAGAATGTAGCTCAGAGCAGTATGGTCACGTTAGGATGTTGTGGTCCAAGACACAGATTGTATTCTCATAGTCTACATTTTTTTTCCATAAAATACGTTCTGGCAAAGAAACAGTATCCTGGTAGCTTAGCTCTCGTACCCACAAAACTGACCCAGTGCAGGCAAAAGCAGGTAGGAGCAAGCCTGCTAATGAACCTTAAATTACAGCCGAGAGTCAGGGCACGCAAGGGTGAAGGGGGTGGGAGGGCAAGAGTTGAGTTTCTGTCGCACATTGAGCTCTCCATCGAAGTGGCCAATAAAAGCACCAATTAGTGCTAACATACTGAGGGTGTTCCTGACACGGCTGTCCATTTCCTGGAGAGTAAGCTGATGGGATGCCCACATGGCAGATGGAAAAGGACAGTAGGTGTGTGCAAGCTTGCTTTAAATGAGCACTAAGGTCTGTCTTGGTAAATATATTCTTCTAAGGAGCCACAGAGAGCTTTGTGCTGCTACAGCCAGATCACTGCCAGCACCTGAGTTTGCTCAATTAACACTAGCACTGACATTCAGCTTACACCGCGATGGACCTTTCTCAATATATTCAGCATAAAATACTTTACCAAATAACAATTTCTGATCACAGCCTAGTTCCATGGATTTGAACTAGTGAATCAAGTTATCTGTCCTTTTCACTCCTGAGCACAGGAGTATTTCAGTAGTGGTCCCCTTTCCGGATCATTTTCAAATTCAGCAAGTGACGATTTCTTGATAGAGAGGGTTGAAACATGCAATAATTGAGAATCCAGGGTGGGGCTGTTAACCACAAGGACTATGCTTAATAATCAATGTTAAATTGTACTTCTAGTTGAGATTTTTTTTTTGTATGCTAACTGAGCAAAGTGCTTTACTTTGCATGATGACCTTCGTAATTTCTTTGAAAATTTAGCCTTCACTGTTCTTAACACTGGTCCCATAGCTAACAGTTACAATTCCCTCTAGGTAAAAATAAATGAAACAATTCTCTTTCAGCCTGCAACATGGAACAGAGGTCAGCCAAACGTCTGGGGGCTAGAGATGACTCTTTGCAAATTACAGCTGTTCACATCTGGAGTTCAGATTTGGCCAACTTCTTAATACTATCCATCACAAAAACTAAACTGAAAGAATGTTTTGGTTGTATGATTAGGAACGTAAAAGTTAGGAAACAGTACATGTAAAAAATGCTATGTGAGACTTTAACTGCCTACCAAACGCAGAACAAGGGACTCAATTACTTCTCACAACGGACATCATCAGGGTTGATTGTGGCATTTCTTAACAGATATTTAACCATAAGTCCTGCATTTGCCAATATAGCTCTCACTGGCTGCATCTATTTCTCAGCGCAGAGGGGCCCGTGACACAAGCTGAAGGCTGTGACGGTGGCCCACCTACTTCTCTGAAGGCCTTTTGGCCTGGCCTGGCAAACCCTGCACATATACGGAGCAGATGCATCTGACTGCTTGGAGTACCTTCACAACATGTTGATTGGGCCCTTTCACATTTGTTTTTAATTGCACAGCCAATACACCCACATATATAAGACGTCTTCCCTCTCATTATAAGATGAATGACAAAACATTTTAGTACATGCAGAGACCACAGTGGCTCACAGTTCAGAACATATATGTTTATGCACTTAGACACACACACACAGAGGCAGTCTATAACATGGAGGATATTAAAATGACCGAGGATTACAGGGGTTTGGCTGCACTCCCTGACTGACACAGACTTTCCAGGAGGTTCTCAGCAAGTCATTCCCCCTGTTCACAGCGCAGTCTCCCATCCTGGAGCAAAGGAGGTGTATATGCTTTTTACTTCATCTCATTCTCAAAAAGTAATGACTCACTTTATCTCAAACTAAGCAAATAAATTCAATTTTGGACAACAACCAAGACTGGAAAATTTCATCCCGATAAGCTTTTCTGACTGAAGACAGAGGGTTAGAAGGGAAACAGTTATAAAGCCTTAACTATAGGAGGTTCCTTCCGTTCCTGCTATAATGCAAAATATTCCAAGATATGCCAAGTTTTCACTATAGTCTGCATCAGGCAGCGCCAGGACACCAAAGTGCTCTGTGGAGAGTAATGCATAAATCCAAAATGATCTTTTGACCACAGTGACTATTCTCTCTTGAGATCTATTACATTTTTAAAGTCAGTGAAAAATAAAAAATTGCAAAATATCACTTTTAATCCTTGGACTACAAAATGGCTGAATCCTCTGGAGGCCAGTCGGGGCCAGAAACAACTTTTTTTCCCTTTTTCCCAGATTTGGGGGGGCAGGGGGGAGGGCAAGGGGAAAGGGAGAGAGCAAAGAGTGGTTGGTTTCAAATAGCAACATTGTCCAAAAGGGTGAAAGGGAACAGATGGCCGTGGAGAATGCAGGCTCAAAGCCCTAAAGAAAAGGGCTATTTTGACAGATCTTGCTGTTTCCTATTCAAGCATGAACACTCTGGCATGGAGACTTAAGACGATACAAGGAACAACCTCTGTTCCCAGCAACTGACTATGGGCAACTGGCCTCTGAAGCTCTCTGAGAAAAACAACATGAGACAGACAGACAAACAGATATGGCAGCAAGCCCAGATCTCAGCCACCAGGAAAGGGGGAGGGGGGGAGAAAAAAAAAAAACCAAACCAAACCCAGAAAGGCTAGAAACAGCTGCCTTTTCCTGGCTCCAGCGCAGAGCATTAGAAAGAGCTTGTCCAGCCTTTCTCATCTTCCTTTTCAGTGAAACTTCTTGAAGGGGTCACCCTCAAGCTGTTGGTCTTTGCCCTGAGGGGAGGTGAAAAAGAGGACAGAGCAGAGCTCGGCTGGCTCAATGAAACCTGCTTCCTTTAATCACAAAGACCTCCCTCCAGCTAACGAAGAGGGACTCTAAATGTAAAAAAGCATAATTAATGCTGGATTTTTGCATGCAAAAAGGTTGAGAAACTTAAAGTTGTGGCTCCCACAGTACGTGTAATTTGTTTGCATAGTATACAGCGGCGAGCCATTATACCGGAGGGCAGGGAGAATTGTACTCGCTGTGGGAAACACTGCTAATGTGTGTCCTGACTTTTTCTATCATTCCTAATGAAGAGGGTGCAACAACAGCTGTTTCATTCACCAACTCTGGCCATGTACTATCAGATAGACCTTTCAGTTTTGAAGGGCAGCTTCACACCCATACCCAAAATTTAGAGAGAGACCACAGCCATTAAGTGTAACTGGACTTCACTGTTTCCAAAGTCCATAGAGTGAGGGATGAATCTGAGTTTCTGAATTTCTTTCTCATTTATGCACGTTTTCATTTTCTAGGGCAGAGCCTGATGTACTGTTTCCCAGCCTACGCCTGCCTACGGGCAGAAGCACTGAGTGATACCTTCCCTTTGCACCGTAACCTGGACCAGAGCAATGGTACTTTCACGCAACAGTTGGAGGGAGGAAAAGAGGGGGCAACTGGTGTAAACATTAACTATCTTCACAATTCTTCCCCGAGGCAGGGAAGTAGCTATCATCCCAATTTTAATATCCTCCTTTTAAAAAATCATTGAAGGAAAAAGATAATAAAGAATTGTGGGTGTTCACATAGCAGAACTCCAAATGGAGATATGCAAATGCTACATACTGATCCTATCTGTGCCTTTGTTCCCTCATCTGTGAAACAGCATTTGTTAACTTTAGTCAAGAAACAGTAAATGTGTAGAAAAAACAGACAACAGCAACAAATCACCTTGAAATCTTCGGGTTCTAAAGGAATCCAAATTATTATCAAACCCTTGGTTTTCTACAATATGTAAATGGTTTGGGATTTTTTTTTTCCCACAAAGGATAGCCAATGTAGTCACTACTAGCTGTAATTGTTAATTTGTAACTAAAGAGATAGCATCTGACTAGTAGTAGTAGTCAAACAATAAATAAAATACCTTATTTAGGCTAAATCAGATAAAATTCATTTCTTTCCTTCTTAACCATGAGCTTCCTGAGACGAGTAACTGCTCCAGGCTATGCTTATTAAGGGATTCTCAAATGTGGATTATTAGCTAAGTATTAATGAACTTGCTGATTCATCTTTCTTCCCTGTGTTTCCTTGAGTAAAGTCAACCTGGTACAGTTACCCCATAGTTTTCATTCTGCTTTACTTCTAGTGTCCGTCTCCTGTTCTCTGTCACTGCCAGTGTAACAAACAGTGCTCACAAACCCATTCTGTCTTTCGTATTGCAGGACAGGTGGTCCCTCAGCATATTCCCACACATTCCAAATATTTTAAGCGTTCCACATCTGTTGTCTAAAACATTTTTAGTTCCCTGCAAGAACAGTAGGAGATGAAAACAAAAAGTTATATATATAATGTAGTAACTGACCTTTTATGCCACACGAGCTTTCTGTCATTTCAATGAGATGATAAATTTCAACAAAGAGCTCAACCTTCATTTGTTATACTATATAGCTATTAAAAATTCTTACAGAGAAGATAACTTGAGAATTAACTTATGACAGCTGTAATAGCCCAGATGATAAACCTGAATGTGGATGTTGCTTTTTTTTTTTTAGTGTCTGCTGAGCTATGTGAAATTTTAAAAATGAAAGAATGAGGGTGATTTACACATTTTCTGACCATAGAAACCACTCTATCTGCTTAAAAAAAAATAAATCAAAACATCTCCCATGTATGTATAAATGATCTGGGTGGGATTTTCAGAAGTGCTCAGTGTTGGCCTACAGCAGGTAGGAAAACACTCAATGCTTTTAATTTTATTTTTTTTTTCACTACAAGAATGAACTGATTAGATGTACTTTAAAAACATATGACTGCAAGTAATTCTCAGTGATGAAACAGAGCCACTGGTCAAGATCTGAGACCAGGAAATTAAAAGCTCTAATTGCATCTCAACTATTAACTCCTATTAGGAGGCAGAAAATGACTGGCCAGGCTGCAATTGGGATAGGTGGTGAAGGTTAGCATTTCTGCTCTCACTGAAAGTGTTCTGAGACAGCGGCAACTACCAGCAGCTGGGAATCTGGTTTGCATCTCAGTGCAGAAACTGGCATGTCTTGCTTTACCAGCATTGCAGCTTCACTGGGTACTGGCTTGTTACGGACTGTGACAGGAGACTGTCCCCTGCTGCATGACCAAGGTCATTTCCAACAACATAATGGCATTCCTTCAAGTACTTTGCCAGCGTGACAACACACTTCAGCTAGGAGAGCTGACGCCTCATCATATGAGATATTAGCAGTACAAACGTGATCTCCATAGCTATGCAATATAAACAAATGCACTCAGGGTTTTTGTGTTGGTTTGTTCTCTAAATGAAAAAGAAGCCTTCTATTCTGAGCTCCAGAGAAATGTTATAGGGGATCTCTATGTGACAGACTCAACACTATGCCTCAGGGGAAATGATGCCACTGTGTGACCCTGTTCAAACAAAGCACTGCGAGAACATACAGCAAATGCCTCAGTAATTCCCATGGGGCCAGGACTAAAACAGGCATTAAGCAAACTTGCCTCAATTAATTTTGGAAGACAACTACCTTTGTCCTGCCCTAAACCGACTCTGACTGCAAGGCATAGTATCTCGTCAGTGCATAATGGCAACATGATGCTGGATATGAATGAGGATGTGGACATCTCCAACAAAACCACAATTGGATATATAGTAAGTGGAACTGACCCATGGAAGAGGAGGATTTTAGCTTTCTTTTTAATAGCACAAAACTTGGTCTCTCTCACCATAAACTCCAAGAGGCCTCTGACGTCCCGGTACCACAGTGAGAAGCAGAAAGACGAGAGGAAAGAGGGACAGCCACGCTCAGGTGCATCAGTGGGTGCCACAGTGGGAGCTTGAGAGATGAGAACTGTGGGAGTTTCACTTGACCTGCAAATCCTACCTTTCTAAAAACAATTCTGAAGCACAGATGTTAGCATGCTTAACTCTGCAAAGCAAGAGGCTGCCAAAGACTGAAAGATCACTGAGAAGTTAGAATAAAAATTACTCGCAATTATGTACAAGGATTCATTTTTCATTTTTGTTGAGGGAAGAATTTCAACAGCCAAGAGGATAATTTCAGAAGAAAATTCAGCATTTCGAAAGGAACTCATACAGTGGATTTCAGTGAAATGCCTGCTAACAAGACCTTGTACTTGTGAACACACTTTCTAAACTTTTAAACGATACTGAATATTACTAAAGAAAAAAATAATCAAGTAAAGGTTAATATATTTTCACTGGTACTACAGGAGAGAAAATATCCTTTTGCACCTTATTCTCTACAGAATCTGGAAAGGCCTGGACTATATTCCAGTATGTCCGAGGATGACTACACAAATAGAAAAGCTTCAGAGGCATACACTAGCCTCTCAAACTGCCCTATTCTCTCTGCAGTCCATACAAAAGTCTTAATTTTGGGGATCTCTCTAGACTGTAAGTGCTTCAGGCAGTCTAACAAACACTTGGGCAGATTGCACTTGTATGCAATTACACAACTACTGTAAACCCTGGATAACCTCAATGAACAGTGCAGTGCTTCACAGGTAAGCTCAAGCTGGCCTCAGAGCAAAGGGAACTTGCCTGGTACCCATAAGTCATTTCTGATACCTGAGAGATCAGCTGGGTTCCCTCACAAAGTTTTGGAGGGTATCACATTCTGGCTAGGGTTTCATTAGATCTTCCTTGTTCAACCAGTTATGTCTTCACTTCCACGGCAAACTCTGCTGAAAAGCCCCGTGGTGCAGAGAGCAGCAGCAGTTACTAAGCAAAGGACAGAAAACTAGGTTTGATCCTGTTTCTTTGCACGATGCTGCCACGGTGATGTTATTTCATAAGAGATAAAAGAAAATATTTTTAAGTCACTGATGATCCCATAGCAACATCAAGAGTGTTAAACTGGAATCTGAACAGTGGGGGGAGATGGAGAAGGAATTGGGCAGGCTCTGCAGCCCTGGCAATCTCCAAAACTTGCCAAAGAAGCTATAGGAGCAGATATCCAAGCTGTACAAATATACTTCAAAACATGCCAGACTGTCATTACTCAACCACACCTTGCAATATTTGCTGTTTTTAACACTTCAATTTCTGGAGTCAAGTTACAGATTATGGAAAAAAAACATGGCTTCCTATGCAGCCTTCTCCCCTCTCCTGAACCCAGCGCCGTCACGGCAAGTTTGAGAGTGGCTTGAAAACAGTCGTGATCTCATCCCCAAAGTTTAGGAGTCAAGAGGCAAATAAAAAGATCTCCCAAATATATATCTCTTAAAACTCCATTTTCTGAGCCTGATGTGGAAGACCAATCCTAATATTCAAGTCTGGCAATATTGATGTAGTTATAGCAACTTCAGGTACTAGATTTGTCAAACTTCTTTTGCTATTTCAGTTTAAAATATGTGATACGAATGTTGCATGAATTATCATTTAACTGTAAGTAGCCATCTGAGGTTGCTATGTATTTTGAATCTGTCTAGCTGCAGCACAACAGACACATGAATTCTCTTTATCTGCAATGAATTCCTGTAAATCTTGTCTTTTCTGTATATTTCAGCTGAGACCAGGTAAGGCCACAGATAACTCCAGGCAGAGCATTCCATGCTTGGGTTTTATTCCCCATGCTAGAAACTTACAGGCCTTTTAAAATATATTCTTGTATTGTAGAAGTAAGACAATAAGCAGCTGTAAAAATAGCCAAGACATCAATTCTCCAACCTCCTGCAACTCTAGAATGAGCTGACAACACTCACAATTTTTCATTTCTGTATGGTTTCTCAAAACTAAAGGCAGACATCTTGTATACTAACTTAATATCCTGACACTATCTCTGGAAAGGCAAATGGCATCTACAAATATTAAGGATCATTTCTCCCATTTTTTTAGCATACAAGCAGATTATTATTCATATAAGATGGTTTGGTCTGGGATCTACAGTACCGTCAACCAACTTAGTCTGACACTTTGTCCCTTCACCCAGGTCTTTAAGGAAAGCCTTAAACAGCACTGGCCCCAGTAGTGACCACGGAGGAAGGCCAACAGCTGCCAGGTGGAATTTGAATGACTGATGGCTACTCTCTGATCTTAGAGGTCCTGTTAATTTTCCACTACCTTGTAGTTCGTCCTTCCAGTCTACTTCTTTCTAATTTCACTACAAGGACACTACAGCAGACCAAGTCAAAAAGACTTGCTAAATGGAAGATTAAACCATGCCAGCTGCTCTGCTCACATCCACCAGGCCAGTCAACCCATTATGCAAGACAATCAGACTGGTGAGGTGCAATTTGCCTTTGGTAAATCCAGGCTGGCTGTTTCAAATCACCTTCTTACCTTCACATTCCTGGGAACCTTAGATGAGATTACCTAGCCTAGTATTAATTCCAAAAGAATTCTGTGGTTTTGGTGTCTTATCACAGAATTAGAAAACAACACCTATACTCCAGCTAAACTTAAGTTTCTGTTTAAAATCCTGGTAAGTTTGATAGATGCTTAACTAAATAATGTCAATCCCTTACCTTTCAAGCACAAATTGGCAACATTTGCAAGTAAAATAGCAAGTTGTAGACATAGGATTTTTAGAAAAAAAGAAACAAGAAGAAAATTCAACAGCTTGTTATGACTAAGTTTACTCCAAAACTGACAATATCATGAAGGTGTTTAGGATGTCTGGGTAGATAAAGATTAGTGGATTCAACTGACTGTCTATACAGTCACAGGAGAAAACCACACGCTTATTCTCCTTCAGCAAATCTCTTGATGTATTCATGGATTTGCCATGGGAACTAACTGTATAACCTTATTCATCCCCTTCTCTGTGAATAGTGTACTTTAAAAAAAATATAATTTGGGAAGCATAGCAAGATCAAGAGTGATGATCAGGTGTGTGAATTTCTGCACTCTCATGTGCCAGAAAACTGGCTCTGCGTTGAGACACTAAGTACTTTATATACACAGGTCCAGATGTTAAGCATACAGCTCTGATGCAGGTTTCCTTCTGCTCATCCTGCCAAGGATTTTGTAGCCTCTGAAGACATTCAGGAGCTGTGATGGGATTGAGTTTCCATGCTTAGGTCAGTTCCTGGCATTGGCAGATGCAACAAATGATGTGACAAACTGCATATGTTTTGGTGAGGATTTAGACTTTCAGCTTATACCTAATAATATGGTCTGCAATGCTCAGAATCTCCTACATTTCACTACAGGCCTCTCCTTTTTAAAAAAAAAAGAGCATGGAGAGAAGAGTCACAGAAGCCCAAAGCTATAGCAATTATTTTGAATTTTCCAACCCCACACAAAAATTGGACAATGTAGGCAGTGAGCAAAAATGATTAAGTCTTCACACCATCGCTCAGAAAACACAGAGAATGGCTTTTCCTAGTAAAAGGTTTGCACTCTCGGTCTAAAATGTTATTTTAAGGACTTACATAATGTCCTCTGGAGTTTCAGTGGCATTCTCGTCGCCCACTTCTAGTGACAGTGTCTGCAGGGCAGCAGCAGTGACCTTTGAGAGATACACTGGACTCCAGAGAGGAGGAGACAGAAGTCAGCAAGTCCTGCCACTAACAGAGCACGTTCCCCAGTATGGATGTTATTGCCAGTGCTCCACTGAAGTGAATACTGGAGTTGAAATCCCACTTCCACAAACATGGTGCTTTGCCAGTCCAGTTCTTTGCAGACTGAGAAAGACTTTGCTAAATTAGTTATATGACAGAAGCTCAGACAATCACACAATTCTGAGCTGGAGGCACTGATGGCGTATTTGTCTACAGTGTTTCTGTCCTACGATCTACCAAGGGGAATTTGTGCTTTCCTTTGTGCTATCTACAGGTTAGAAATGCATTTAGATTTCACTGATGCTTAGCCTCCAAGAGCAGGCTCTACATATATTACTTTCCCCATTTCTGCTGAGCTCAGTTCCCCAAGAGATTGCAATACTTGTCTTTGCCACTTTCTGCCCAGCTGGCAGCAATTCAGTACAGCTGGGCATCAAGTCACTGAATACACATAGTCCTGCAGCTCTTCTCCCCAGCAGCGCAGCCTACTGACAGCTTCCCCACTCGCTGCACTGACTTTCCAGTGAACATTTTATGTCCTTTGTCCTTATTTTCAAGGAGGCCTATATCCATAATCCAGTGTGTCTGGAACACCTTCTGAGGTCCAGAATGAAGACACTGGTTAACAGCCCCACTCCAGAGGTAAACTACAGCCTCCTACACTAAAGTTCATCTGTGCAACTTCATCCTTCTTGACTTTGAGACTACAGAATTAACCCCTGGACTTTACAGTTTCACCACCTTCTAGGCCAAATGCAAAGAACATTGCTTTGGATAGAAATACTTTTTAATGTAGATAGCCAGCAGCGTGTACATTTACATCAAAACCTCACCACAGGTAGACTCCACATTGTAGAGACAGTTGTAAAGCAAGTTTAGTCATTGACCAGCGATAGCATTCCTACTTCATATATACATTTAACTGATCCTCTCCAAAAAGCAGCGCTGTGACTTCACTATCTGCCTTGGCGTCAATGAAGCCCACTGACTTCTGCTTCTGGAAAGCAACACCGGAGGCAAGTTCATTCTGCCTGATGTGACAAAAGAGAAATAAAATGGGAAGATCATTTATCTCACACAGCAAAACCAGGTAACTGCTGCTGTTCCACCTCTTCTGGAGCTGCCTATCCTGCCTTAGGCATAAACTCTAAGATTTGATTACATTACACTTTGAAACAATTCAAATTTCTTCATACTCACGTTAGGAGTACGTAAAACAAATAACTTGAGTGCTATGATGGGAGTACAATCCCTGGGGAATTCCACGTATGCTTCTTAAGCAGAGCTTGTATCATGGTTCTGAGCCCTTGACTTTGTAAAGCAAATGAACAAGGAGACTGATTAAAAAGTAGAACAATTATGATATTAACTTTGTTAGCAAATAACAGTATGAGTAAAGATAGTATCAACTTGACATACGTAAGAAAGGACTAAATATGGACTAAGTAGTGCCTTAGCGATATGTGGCTAAACAACTTGATTTTCGTCCTTGCAAAACCAATTTCAAATTTTGCCCTTACATAAGCTTTCAGAAAAGCTCTACATGGGTAGAAAGTTTCTGTCATTTAAAGGCTGACAGGTGGCCTAGGTGAACTGAATGTGTGATTCAGAGCTAAGCCACAATAACACAGAGCCAGCTCAGAGAAGCTTACTCCCAATCTCATGCATGAAATAAAGTGTCAACAAAAACTTGAAGTCCCAAATAATGTGGAAAGATTAATTTCCCCTGTAAAACAGGGTCTGGGGAAGTGGAAAGATGTATTTATTACCTCCATGCTTTCAACCTAGGAGAAAAATACAAAAGCATACATAGAATTGCTCTTTGAGGATGCTCGGTGAAGAAAGACAACTAACCTGCCACCAAGCCACAGGACACCCAGAAAGCACAGAGTCTAGTAGCAGTGACACCGCGTGGAGTCTCTGAAATAAGAATATTGAAGGAAACAAGCATTTGTCCTAAAAGCAACGTCTATGAACATTTTATAGATGCTGGATCTCAGGTTAGTGATAGTTTAAGGAAGCTGGTTTGATTCATTCAGATATGAAGTGAATGTGCTCTACACATAAATAAATATGCTCTAGACACATACATCTACTATAATTCTAAATTAAACAACATTTGTCATTTAATTATCATGCTATAAACGTGATAAAAAGAATACTGTTTATGAAGTAGTAGTTAGGAAGGTGCCTCCTGGATATTGATCATGACAACATTCTATAATCTCCATTACTGTCCATGGAGGTGCATACGATGAGAATCTTTTTGTGTGTTAGTAACTATTTAGACAATCAAAGCCTTCAGCCAGAAATGAGGAATGTCCAGATATCCAGTACCTACTGCAGACCAATGATTCTTCAGTCTTTTATGTTGGTTCTAACGGATGTGCTTCAACTCTGCAAGCCGAAGAAATTACTAGAAGGGATTTATAATGGTTCAAACTAGATAACCAGAAGGGGCTGTTGTAACATTTTTTTAAGGAGGAAGACTAATCCTCAAAACAATTTGTAAAAAATATTACATGAAAATGAATCACATGAAATTAAATAACTGGTTCTGCAAATGAGTAATGGGATTTCCATAAGTTACTTTGAAACAATAAATATGCAGGTTTAAATTTTGACCTTGCAAGTATCATCAACATAGGTAAAATAAAGCTCATAATGTATGGTCAGCTCAAAAATGAGGCCATGTAACTATTTCACCATGCACTTCCCAAGTCACACAGTCAAAAATATCAAGCTACTATGGAAACACACAGCAGAATTTGTGAAGAGCTCAAGAAATTCACCTTTCCAACTTAATTAAACACTATTTGTTGTTAAAGCAACAGCTCATGCACCAAAAGCCAGAAAATGAAAGCACTCTCTTGTACTTGCTCACTTTACGAAAGTGGGGTATTTGGATTCAAAGCTTTGCTGCTAACTGTGGACTTGTATTACAACTTTCTAATTTCCACCTGCGGAGAGGTACATGTACCCAGCTGTGCCAGCAGGCACTAGGATTTGTAGGGACATCTTTGGTGGCAGATTTGGGTCTAGTTGCATAAACAGTTTTACATCTTTAGTTTCCATCCATTTCTGGTGATCAGAAGCATATCAACAGCTTGCAGCCACGGCTAACCTACAGTTGTACCCACTGAATCAAAGGAACAACTTGTATACTCTACACTCCGACACTGGCTATGCTGACAATATTTCCCAACCAAAGCCAGTAAAAAACAAAACCAAACCTGATTTTTAAAATATATAAATAAGTCTTCTAAAGACTAAGTGTTTTGTGAATACACGTACATGCCAGTAAATCTTCCGACAGCCACAGGCCACATTGATACCTGCCAAGCAGATTTCCTGCAGAGCCCTGCTGCTTTCCAGCCCACCCTTTGGCAGCCTGCCCGAAGGACGGCTTTGGACCAAGGACCCAGCACTTCTGAGGGAACAGCTTCAGAGATGTGAGAATGGGGGAGGGCATCCACATTCACATTTTTTCAAACGATATGTTGCAACTCTGAGCAGACACTTAAATTTTTGTATTTCCATTCCAATTAGAAAGATTTTCTGAAAACTCAGGAATTATTGCACAACAGATACATAATTTACCAGCCACTCCTATTACAAAGAACCACAGGCTTCATCCTTTACTGGAAAGCCGATCAACTGCCTCTCAGTTGAGCTTGCCTTTTCCCTCCCTTCTCCTCTCTATGAAATTTTCACTCTCACCTGGAGTTTTGCTGTAACTTTTAGTTCGGGAAACTATCACAGAACTGTCTTCCAGGTCATCCGACTGGTCTCCCTACTCTAACATCTGATCATTGTTGGCTGAGACAGTGCACAACAGCCTCTAATCTAAAACCAAATTACTTTCAAGAAGGGAGAGGCAATTTGCAAGACAAATTTACATTGTCAAAGGTCTGACAGAAGTTGGACGATGGCGGTATTGCATCTCCAACAAATTTATCAACCCTTACCTTTGCTTACGTACAGACACAACATACCTCTAGAGTACTTTAGAAAGAACTGGTACATACTAATATTCCTATGGTACTTTACCCTAAATGTGGACATATTTTGTCCATGCAATATAGGGACAGCTATGGCTCAAAATGGCTCATTAGTTGCCATTGAAAGGTTATAGTGCCAAAGATAACATAATGTCTAGGAAGAGCTGCCCAGATTCTGTAGGGATACCAACAAACTTTACCACATTTAGAACTTTTCCTGGGACCTTGCCAGGCAAGGTTAATGTAATCCTTATTTCAAAGGCAAGCACTGCCAAAGAAAAATAGATTATTTGACCTACGCTAAAATAAAGGCTGGGCTTGCATAATCAGAGTCTTGAATTTAGCCAAGACGTGTTATATCCTATCTCTTGTGAGAAGTGTGACAGGAATGAGTTCAAATGGTGAAAATAGCAGACTCATGCTTCATGTGAAAGACAGCATTTAAACAAAAACAGTACCTCTTTATGTCACTCCCAGTGACTGTCTCAATGCTAACCTAGCAGGAAATCGGATGCTTACTGAACAACCAATGCTATTCTGTGCCCAACAGAAGATTATCAGGCTAGTTTCAGCCCAATTCTACTTTATTTACAAGATACGGCAAGATTAGAGCCAGAGGCACCATGGTCATTTGTCAGTTAACACTCAGGGCTAACTATAGCAAGAACACACTCATGAAAAATTGAAATTAGTCATTCTCCATTGGCTTCTCTAGATTTTCTCTTCAGATGTAGTGACTTATTTAAGCAATAACCATGGCAACTTTGATGAAATTACAGAAGTTACAGAAACAGTTTTCATATGAAAGTAATACATCTGATTTTATTAGTATGGTATCCAAAGGCATTACTGTGGGGTTAAACCTACAATTATACAATATATTTTGCTTTGAGTTTATAAGTGCACCATTGCTGTTAGACTTGTGTTTACAGAACGGAGACTAGTATGAAAGCCAGGGTCAGTGCTCATCTGCACCTCATACATCCTAGTGTAAAGGCAGGTAGCTAATCCAGCCTTGTATCAGGACTTTGCCATTAGTGCAACATACACCAACTTTTGTCTTCGCCCTGACAACATACAGCAATAGTGCTGAGTTTGGTTAACATAGCTGTATGGTATTTTCTCAGTTCAGACAGAGAGGAAAGAGTAAATAAGGTACTGTAAAGGACTTTGTCAGACCAGAAATGCGTTGTCATATCCAAAGCAAAATACATGTAGTGTGTGAATCAATTTGGAATATAACGTTAGAGACTAAGGTATGTAATGGCCGCAAAAAAGCCAAATTACTCTTATTCTAGCCATTATACATTATACTGTCTGATTTTTTCTTCCTCGCATAAAAAAAAAAAATCCATGGAAAAAAGCAAGGAAACAAATAGCCACAGTGGTTCTAGCAGAACCGTAGTGTGCTCAGGCCATTGTCTCATTGCCCACAACTGCGAGCTCACCACCTTCAGGAGCAAGCAAGGAGAAATACAAGTTCATTTACTGCACAGAATTCTGCAGTGAGATATATACAGAAACTTACTGATTCTCTTTTAAAAATGAGCACTTTCTGTGCCAGACACAGCAACATATCAAACTCAAAACACATCAAATAGCTAATGTTAAACATTTATATCAATGTGGATAATGACCTCAGAACGGAAGAATCCAGTTCCTTTCAATCCTAAATTTGGTGTCAGCTTCAACACCATATACATTATCAGGCACAGTCAACATGGGTTCACAAAAGGAAAGTCCTGTTTAACTAATTTGATATCCTTCTATGACAAGGTCACCCACCTAGTGGATGAACAGACGGTGGTGGATGCAGTTTTTCTGAATTTTAGTAAGGCTTTTGATATTCTACCTCACAGCATCCTTCTGGACAAGTTGTCCAACTGTGATGTGAGCGGGTTCGCGGTGTGCTGGGTGAAGAACTGGCTGAAAGACAGGGCTCAAAGGGCTGTAGTGAATGGGGCTACATGTGGCTGGTGACCAGTCACCAGCGGTGTTCCTCAGGGCTCAATTCTAGGGCCAGTCCTGTTCAATATATTTATTAATGATCTGGATGCAGGATTTGAATGCACCATTAGCAAGTTTGCTGTTGATACCAAACAGGGAGGTGTTGTTGACTCTCTTGAGAGACAGGAGGTGGTGCAGAGCGATCTAGACAGATTGGGGCATTGGACAATGATGAAATTTAACAAGTCCAAATGCCAGATCCTGCACCTGGGACAGAGTAACACCGAGCACAAGTATAAATTGGGAGAGGAGTGGCTGGAAAGCAGCCCTGCAGAATGGGATATCAGGGTGCTGGTCAAACGCAGGCTCAATGTGAGTCAGCGGCGTGCCCTGGCAACCAAGAGGGCAAACAGCATCCTGAGGTGCATCGAACACAGCATAACCAGCCGGTCAAGAGAGGTGATTATCCCGCTGTATTCAGTGTTGGTGAGGCCTCACCTTGAATACTGTGTGCAGTTCTAGGCCCCACAATTTAAGAAGGATATAAAGGCCCTTGAATGCGTCCAGAGGAGGGCAACAAAGCTGGTGGAAGGGCTGGAAGGAATGAATGTCCTGTGAGGAGCAACTAAGGACTTCAGGCTTCTCTAGTTTGGAGAAAAGGAGGCTGAGGGACGATCTCATTGCTCTCTACAGCTTCCTGAGGAGGGAAAGGGGAGAGGGAGGTGCTGAGCTCTTCTCCTTGCTATCCCGTGGTAAGATGCGTGGGAATGGTTCAAAGCTGCACCAGGGGAAGTTTACACTGGACATTAGGAAGCATTTCTTTACCGAGAGGGTGGTCAAACACTGGAACAGGCTTCCTAGAGAGGTGGTCAATGCCCCAAGCCTGTCAGGTGTTTAAGAAACATTTGGACAATGCCCTTAACAGCATGCTTTAACTTGGTCAGCCCTGAATTGGTTAGGCAATTGGACTAGATGATCGTTGTAGGTCCCTTCCAAGTGAAATAGTCTAGTCTAGTCTATTCTACTGTACATAAATGAGATCCATCAATGGAAAATATCAAATCTTGTTTTCTCCCACTACATAGCACTGGTATTCACACCAGTGTTCTTGAAGCTTAGTAATTATTTTCTAAAAACAATCACCTAATAACTATGATTGTCTGTAACTGTGTTAATGCTTTACTGCTTATATTTTATGATTTTTCTTTCAAATTAATATCTTTCACAGCTCTGTCTTTAATCTCGTCTGCAAGCAGATAAATATTTCAGATTTTATGTATTCTGACCCAAAGTTTATTTGAAAACAAGAATGATGAACATAAAGCAAAACTGACCACATCTACTACAATAGCTCATGCATAAAGTTCCTTTACACACTCTCTATAGCACACAATTCACTTCCTTTGATTGCTGTACCTTGAGGCCAGAGTGAAATACCTCCTCAGCGGCCCTACAGCTGTACTGTTTAGCAGCTTTGGGTAAGAAGTGCAATCAAACTGTATTCAATGATTCGTATCTACCCAGCAGAAAAAAACAGAATATATGTAATGCAGAACAACCCAGTGAACTCTGTCCCAAGGATGACGTGTTACACTGAGTACCTATCCTAAAAATCAGCAAAAACTCGGTTATAGCAAGACATTTATAACAGTATAGTGTGATTACTAGCCATCTGTTATAACAGTCAGAAGCTTGGAGGGTTTGGAGGTGGGTTAGGTTTGGGGTTTTGGGGTTTTTTTTGGGGGGGTGTCTTTTTTTTTTTTTTTTTTTGGTTTTTGTTTTTTTTTTTGGGGGGGGTTTTTTTTTTTTTTTTTTTTAAGTGTGTAACTACAAGGCGTGCAGTTGTGCTATGCTTGCTGCTGTTTCTGGATTTATCTTTCAAGGTAACAGATGCAAAAACATCCTGGAAAACCTAAACCAAAGTTCTTTTGAAAAATACAGAGTTTCATCCAAATAGAATCACAACCAAATAAAGCCATAAAATCAGAGACTGCTCTAAGCACACTGTAATGAGCCCTCAGATTAACTGAGTTTGCAATGAATTCTAACCCACAAATAAATTCTCTGTACCTTTTGGGTTTTCTGGCAAACACATTGCACAGTCTTGGTTATTACCCATATGGGAGTTTTGCCACACTAATGGAATTAACATGCTGCTTTTCTTTTGCTAGCATGAGTTCTTAAATGATTTTAAAGGTTCTTGTATCTCAGTTCTGCTTTCCATGTTAAACCTGGCATATCTAGCAGCAGTGGCTCACTGTGGAGGACACGCACCATTTCAGCACTGGCTCGGAAGAATGTATTGCTTGGGATGCACATGTTCTCCATTTGAGCAAACCATTGAAATAAATATCACTGAAATAAATATTTATCAACTCAGCTATAACTATTTCCCTTTCATACCGGACAGTGCTGGAAAACAGACAGGAATGTTAATGGCTTGACTGTTCATTCTTTTTATATGTCTCATTTAATTGATTAACGTCACATCAAATATACATGTGTGGGACTTGTAAGTCCCACCTGCTCCAGTACAGTAGGGAAATCTGTTGCATCTGTTCATTTTCCTAGCAGAAAACTACATCCCACTCTCTCTGCAAGGTAAAGAGCTACGATTCTTTCAAAAATGACAATTTAGATTCTTCTTATGTAGCTAGTTCCCAGAGGTAAAGAAACTGCAGCCTCAAGGGATCTGAAGTGTGACTGAATTTTCAGACGCTTGTAGTAGTACCTTCACCTTTCTTCTGCAGCTCTCCTACTCCCACCCAGGACAAGACTACTTTTTATTAGCTTCAGTGAGGTTCTACACCAAAGTAACGCTTCTCAGTGTCTATTGTGCCTGCTGCCTTGTCCGAAATAGCTTTTAATAAATTGACTTCACCATTACCCAACAGCAGAAAATCTCTATTACTTTCCATGCCATAACGTGGCGGATGCTCCCCTTAAAAGGTTTTATCACTGATGTAATTTCCTAGTACAAAATTGCTTCACGTATTTGGGGGGGGGTGGGGGTGGGGAAGGGGGAGATAAATTGTCTGAGATCAGCACCAAACCTTGCCTCATCTCCCAAGGGTGATGAATCATGCACCCTGCTCAGAATAAACACGTCCTCAGTGAAGGGGACTGTTGGATGGGTTAGATGGAAAACACCCTAACTGGTGGATTTTGTTTGTCTGCAGATGCCAGCCCAATGCATAAAGAGAAAAAAGAAATTAAGTTGCTGCTCTGTGATTAAGTTGTTGCCCCGAGTATATCTCAAGCCCTCACACTAAAAACAGGTTTGTTCTTCCCCCCTTTGTAATACAGTTTTTGAAGTATTCAGATTACCATTTATCTTTGCACTGTGAATATCTCATTGCTCTTCATGGTATAGCTAAGAGCCAGTTACTACCTAGGAATGCGTATTTTGCACAAACATCCACTTACTTTATTTTTGGATGGCTTAAGGAAGAAGATACACCAATGGCAAGGGAGGAGGGGAGGAGAGAGAAAAATATTGGAGAGGGGAGCCAAGGCTGAAATGGGGTCAGCAGCAGGAAGCGGAGAGGGGTGGGGAGAGCTGAGCTCTGCAACAGCGGGGAACAGCAAACTGGCTGGAGCTGGCAAAGCGTCATGAGAAGGAGACAGGACAGCATAAAGCAATGAGCACGCTGCACTCTGGGTCGTGTGAGGAAGCCACAGGATAGACTTTAGAGCACCATTAAACCAGCATATTTTAAATATTTGAAGTTGGTCTGGGATAGAATAATAATACTGCAAAAATGAACTTCGTACTGATCCACAAGGCATCACATCTCTTACCTCTCATCTGTTCACAGGAAAGTGCAAAGGTCTCTCAGGTGAGACTGCATAATTTATAGACAGCTCTAAGCAACTCTTATGGTTTCCTTCTGGGGAAAAGATGCTAGCATGCCAGCTGAAAAGCACAACAGGTAGAGACTCTGAAACTTCATATAGCAAAAAATAGTTACATGTTTAGGTACTGCACCTATACTCCATAAACAACACTAGTTTTTGATAAGTTTCTGATAATTTTTTATTACACTGTGTTGATCACATTCTGTAAAATCCTCTGAGGAGGATTTTGTAGTCCTCCTTTATCAGCTCTGAATGCTGGATAAGGACATTTTTGTGCTTTAACAGGGTTGTGTAGATCAATTGGAAGCCCTAGTACCATCGCTAAATACCCCCCCATAAAGACAAATGTTTTCACGGGAGATCCTCCAGTTTCAAGACTACTTCCTCACTTCACCTAAAAAGCAAACAATAACCTATCTTCTCAGAAGGAATGCTTGTTTTTCGTGGTAAAATGGTTAAAAACATTTGCACAGGTCTAGTTCACCTATCAGAATTTGAAAACAAAATACAATTAATCTTGACCCACTTCTGGGTGTTCTGGCCTGCTAGTTCACAGAAGCACCTCATGCCTTCACTATATGGACTTCACTCGTACACCCAAGGACTCAGCCTGGACACCAGAGAAGGCCAACAAATCCAGCGTACAGTGCTCTATACATGCCAAAAAGAGCCCTACAGCACTCAGAAGTAACCTGCTTTTTTTGTACCAATGCTTCTGTGAGTAAAATGTTACAGTTGGAGGCTGCCTGAGGTCCACTTACACCCTGATTTTATTAATCGTCTTCTTACATACTTTTAAGAAGCCACAGAAGAGTTAATATGGTGATTTAATTACCCAGTCCTGAGAAGTGCCCTTTTAAACAAGTACATGGCCATAAAATGCTGTTATACCAACGACTCTGTATGATTCAAACAAGACCATGGAGGAGGTCAGTATCTGCCAAAACCAAGAGGAGACCCATTTAGATTCCTACTTAATGCAGGCAACATTAGAAACTTCAGAAAGTCTAGACAGGGTCTGAGGCAACAAATTAGTTACTTTTTACTGATTTACTGAATCTAAAATTCATTATGACTGAGAGTTTTTTAATATTATTTCACATTTTAGATACCATATTAAATCTAGTTGACTACTCTTTGTGTTTTGCAAACATACAGACAGGTTAGGCTGACATGCCAAGGCCCGCTGGAGAAGTAGTCTATGCTCAGCCTGCAAGAGACTTGGTGGGTCTTTTACATTGGAAGAAAAGTGGTATAGCAATAGCAATTTAAAATCCCTATTAGCCAAGCTCTGCAACCCCAGCTATCAATAAATTTGAAATATTGTGGGTTTATTGTCCTTGTTTTCTTCTCTTTCCTTCTGTTAGAGGTACATGCTTCAAGTTCATAAGCAGTTTAGTTGTGAAATAACAAGAGGTCTGCCATAGCAGCATCACTTAATGAAGCTGCTGTATTTCATTTTGGTGTTCTGCTGCTCAGGCAAGCAAAAGGGTCTAGTGATACGTTCCAGGATACAATACTTGCTGCAAGAACTTATGCAACAGCATTTGAGAAGAAGAAAAGGAGATATTTACAGATATCACAGTGAAACTAGACAACAAGTTACAATCCAATTACTGTGGCATCTTATTCACAAGTCCAGGGCAGCTGAAAATACGTTTGGAGAGCTCAGAAAAATGTCATTTACCTTAGACACAGCACCCCTACTCCAGCTCAAACACATTCAGCTGTTGCACATCATCTCTCATCCCACCTCCACCAAAATAGAAGACATGCAAACATATTTATACTTACATGCGCTACCTTCATCTATCCATCAGTGTCCTGTACCTGTCTAAAAGTAATGAATGATGGACACTCCTTTTTAGGAGATGGGAGGAAGACACCCTTTCCCCAAAGACTGTCCCTTTCTTCCTTTTCAGTGAAGTTTAAGCTGTATTTTTCTCTAAAATTCCTAGTTGCCAAAGCAATGCACAGGCTGCTGAGGGCAATTTAACACTTGCTTGCTCTACCTTGTATATTTGGAACCTTCAAAAAAGTGGTTCATTCCCATCTGGATAGTGCTAGAAAGTGGGTTTCTTCACTGGCCCCTTAGCCGGAGAACTTACAAATGCCAAGAAATCTCTAACTGACCAGTTACATCGCCTGGAATCATCTGATTCAATCTGAAACAGGCAAAGAAACCGCTCAGTTTCTTTGACAGTCTCATGTTGTTGAGAAAATGGTTTTCTACCTTTGCTCAAAATTGCTCAGTCAGAGGCTGAGTCAGTGAAATGCCCAATATAACATTCCCAACAGGTAGAAAAATACTTATTCTAGGTTGGAAAACATGCAGTTGATTATAGCTGAAATCTGAGTCTGTCAATTTTGCATAACCATTTCTTAATGTACTTTGATGTCTTTTCCAGATAACCTGTTTAAGGAATGCCAGCTAAGGAATGACAGGCCAGGTCTGAAGGTTAAGCAGAAGGTTCATTCTAGGACCATTACAATGTCCAAAGACACTGGAGTGGAAGACAAGGCTGCACAATACAGTAACGAGGGAGGAAGACACAAAGCCTTAGTGGACCTGGACTACCAAAGCCATTTCCTAAGATAAGGCTTCACTGAGCTTGAAGGGAGCCTCACAGAGAGATATGCGAATCACCTGTAGCAAGAGGCAATCCAGATTAAACACGGGCTTTGAAAGGGGACAGAGAGTAGGAAAAACTTCATGACCAGCATCAACCTATGTTCTTAGTCTGAGCCTACGACGACAGGAGAGAACTAATTTCCTACCTTGGAGTATAAACTCACTGCTGCACAGAAGGCATCTAAAAATTTCCTATTTCACATAGGAAGGAAAGCTCTGCAGAGGGTGGCCAAGGGGTGAGATTTCAAAGGATCAGGCAGAAGACACTGGTAAAAATGGTATCCCAGACTAGACTGACCACTGCTCCAAACTCCTGCACCTTACAATTTCACGACACTGTTTATTCCCTTTCCTTTCCTTCTCATTATAGCAGAGTAATGGAGAAGAAAAAGTTTTTGAATTGCACCTTTGCTTGCAAATTCTGTGACAGGACAGTCAGTTGTTTTGCCAGGGTGGTTGTTCTCACAGAGCTCTCCTGACACGTTCAGTCAGCAAACATGCCCAAGCAGAGCAACAGGCAGAGCCTGTGCTCGGCAGAGGGGAGATGAAGATAGTTGCCCCCCTCCTCTCCTTGCTTTCCATGTTCAGTCCTTCTGCCGACCAATGTTGACCAGATGGGCCCTAGCTTTTAATAGCTGTGTGAAAAGGAGAAGGGATGTCTCCTGATGTGCTTGTGCTGAACAGAAAACCCACCTCAGGCTGGAACATGCCAAGAGTTGCCCATTTGAAATACAAAACAAAAAACTTGGATGCTTTACATCAATGGAAGCTGCAGAGCAGTCCACAGTGGAACTGTGCATGCACACACACACACACACACCAGGCTTCACAGTGCAAGTGAAGGGGCTTATTAGAGATGAAAGAAAGCCTCACATCGCCCTTGTAAGGGACCATTGTCTCCCTTTCTGCTACAGTGTTCTATGAAGCTGTGGGAAACAAATGACCTCCGAGCCACAGCGCTGTGTGCAACTGCAAAAGAAAAGGAAAGGGGGAGGGCGAAGCGGTTTTGTGGGAGGGCCAGCGTCCTCCCTGTCCCGTCTTCCAACGACATCCCCACTGTGCCATCCCTGTGCACAGCACGGAGGTGTTTCTCATGCCTCCAGCTCCTGCTGCAGCCCAGTCAGCAACAAAACTGGAATCTCAGCATAGAGAACAAGACACCCTTCCCCACCAGCACAAGGGTTTTTCCCACCTGGCTGCCCAGCTGGTTACTCAAGCTTAAGGGCTGAAGATGTGCTCCAGACCTCCTGCTTTTGATTTGTACTTTTTCATACCATTAATAAGGAACAAAAAATCCTGCTTCACATGGAAGAAGGGTAGACAAGGATCAAACAACAGAGAAACCAACAAGAAGTAAATGAAGCACTGAGGAAAAGGGAGAGAAAGAAGGATGGGTGTAGCACACAGAGGAAAAAGTATCTATAGCTCATACTTATCCCGTGTCCATTACTGAGGTTCTGGTTATGAGAGATGCTGGGAGGAGCAAAAGTGAGTTAAACAGTACCCAAGCACATGCATTCCCCAAAGCCTGCTGAGCTACTTGAATAAAAAACACGCTCATTTTTTTCTTTCCAGTCTTCTCTTCCTTTTTGCTTGCTCCTCATAACCTTCCTTCCAGTCATTTGATCAACCTTTAGTCTTTTTTGATCAATCTTTAGTCTTTTTCACCTAAATAGAAGACCATCCTCTACTATATTCAACACTGCTCTATTATATTCAGCACTGCTCTGGAGAGCAAGACTGGTATTTGTGACCTCCAGGCTAAATTACTGATTCTACCAAGAAATGAAGTCTAGCATTTTTGTGAAGTCCATTGGTTCAACATCATAAATTTCTCTTAACTCATTCACACAAACCCCTGTTTTCCACTCAGCATCTGGTTCAAGATTTCTGCCTTGATATTTGGAGATCAGTCAACATCATGTGAGTAATCATCTCTCTGCAATGCCTACAGTCAGACCACGCTGCTAGAGCTAAAGAGGATGCTCCTGGCTGCAGCAGGAAGGGAACTCTCTCCCAGACCAAAACAGAATAGCATGGGTATAACTATGTTCAAAACTATAGGCAACATTCAACTTAGCTTTCCCCTTAGTCTTTTCAATACCTCTAACCATGACACCAGAAAGTTCAGACAGTAAACAACCTTTGAACTATCTTCTTTACCAGCTTCAAAAGAAGAGACTACTATCACTATCATTATTTCTGTATTTAAATAGTTAGGAGATGCTCAGACACTTTGGTAGCGCATGGAGATAACTGCATGTGAAGAGTAGGGGGGGTTTTCCATACACAATTCTAAAATACATGATATTTTTAATTAAAAAGTATATAGCTGTGTTACTAACAGCAACACACATTGTAACATGAACGTTTTCAAAAGTTAATATACTTTCCATGATAAATTCTCTTTGGTTATTTTGTTTAATACATCTGAAGCTGGAGCCAGGTTTTTAAGCCCAGCACTACACTGTCTGACTTGCAAACACATTCAGGAAATACTCAGAGCTAAACAAAAACTGTTCTCAATTATTTAAGTTCACAAAACCCACTCAGTATAAGGTTCTGAATCCCTTTTCAGTTAACAGAAATACCCCTGGAACAGCTGGAACCCAGACTACAGCTCTAGCCACCTCTCTTTCCAATGTCAACAAAATTTTCCGCTTCTGTCACAAGATTTTGACAGTTCTTACAACATCAATGAATCAAGTCTTGTGGTCTCTCTAGACAAGCTGCATTATCCCCAGCGCACATAAAAGGGGAATCAGCAGAAAGACAGCTTTGGGGTAGTTATAACCCACAGGTTACCCTGCAAACTGAAAAATGGAGGTGGGGAAAGAAGCGCTGCCCTTATAGCTGGTCAAGGGCTAAACATATTCAAGTCAATAAAGCTTGGATTAAAAGTAGTAAAATGCTTCCCAGGACACAGAGCCAAGTAATAAGGAAGGTAAAATCTGGAAGAGCCCTCAACAGCCCTAACTCTCATAATCCATCAGGGGAGAGCCGAATCCACCATGCAGCACAGATTTGTACTGACATTTGTTATTCCCCACAACAGGCTTATGTACTGTCCAAAGTAATTGTAAAAAACTTCCCAACTTTGCTGAAGTCCTTCAGGAAGCTGATGGCAAAGCCATGCACAGAAGCTGGGTCTCCAGTTGTATAGTCCTGTAGTTTCAGAATCCTTCTGAAAAGGACTTGTGTGCATATGTAAGCAGTATCTCTATACAATAAATGCTTAAGTGTCACATGGACTGTATCTGAAAGCTTGGGAACCCAATCATGGTAAAGAGGTCTGAGTGTCTGAGAAATGGCAAGTTAAACTGTAATAAAACTTGGCTTTATGTACTGCTTTCTATGTTCCCTCTTCTTGGCAAACAATAATTACACAACTGGTTTTCACTCTCCATTCAGAGTGAAATGAAAACAAACCACATGAACAGAAAGTAGTAAACTAGTAAATGGGATTGCTTACAACCTTTTGGTTTTAGTTGTCTCAGGTAGGGAATTGTCTAATGTTTCCTACTTATCTTGCTGATAGTCCTTTCAATAAGCACCTACATACGACAAAGTTAATTAAAATGATTGCACAATCTATAAAACAATATTTGCTAAGAACAGTAGCTATGTAGTGGCATGGGAAAGGCAGTCCATAACCTCCAGAATACCTAGCTGCAAAGAACAATACAGTAGACTAAATATAAACATTGACACCCAGGAGATCACATCCCTGAACAGTTATATGCTGCTCGTGTACTCTGCGGATAGAGAAGTATGATCATAAAAATCAACAAAACCAGTCTAAGGAGCATCACTTCAGTGCAGTAAGGCCGGCATAGGGTCCCCAACACCACGCCTTCTCTCTTTCCCTGGACAAATGCAAACGAGGCCACTGCCAAACAGAAAATAGGCAGCACTGACTGATCCTATAAGATTCTTCTTTTTGGATGTATTTTCAAGTCCCTGTAAATATTACTACTTGAAGCAAGCTAAGTTGCTTTTGGTCTGCTCTGATCAGCCTGCATCAAAAATAATCAGGGCAGAGTGAATGCGAGCTAAATACACACACATTTTATTATGCATTTATTAACATCCATCTCAATTATTTTCCCAAAGAAAATATTCCCAGATAGCTAGCGAGTTGTTTAAAACTTTCCTACAGCAGAAGTATGAATCTGGCTCTCATTTTTGTGTGGTTTCAGAAAGCAGCTGTTTGTGTTTACAGTCACCAGCAAACAATTCAGCTTTTTAATCAAACAAGAGCTGCTTGGGTGCCTTTGCCCATGGCTATGGGAATCAAATCACTCTGGAAAACAGACCTTTGACAACAATACTAAGAGGCCCTCAGTGGATGCAGGGGATTAAAAGAGGCGTGCTTTTTGAGAAACCAGGTTTATAGTCTGTAGCTCTCTCCATCCTGGGTCAACATACTGGGCTCAGTAGCAAACTTTCAACTCTCAAAAGGGCCCCAGTCAGTTTTCTTTCTTCTTGTCCTGTTCTTTTTGCCTCATGTGCCTACGTCCTCTTCCTTTTCTCATCAGTGCATATGCATAAAACAAAGTTAGGCCATCCAAGAAAGGATGAAAATATTTTCCTACCAATACAGTACTTTACTTATGAATAGAAGGGCATTTTCCAGTACGAACACCTGTGTGATAGCACTTGCTTAGAGGTTAAACAGATTGTGTGAGCTTCTCTCCATATTTCACTTTACCTTTGTAGAGGCCTTTCCCTACTGCTGGCCTGCTTGGAGCTGCTGTTGACAATTACAAGGTGTGTAAACAACAATAATACGTGCAAATGTTAGTTTGTCACAAGAACAAGACCAGTTGCTCATTTCTCTAGAAGTGAATTAAACACTGAAATATCAATGGTGTGCCTCATAAGGAGCCAAACTGAAATGTATACTGGCCAAGATTTCTCTGTTCTTGCACTGGTATGTGGATCAGCTGGCAAAGAAGGAGCAGGTGACCTTAAGCACCGCAGCTCCAGACTTGAAAAGGCAAAAAAGTGTATCTCAATGAGAAGCAACTGCCTAGTTCCTCCTCCTCATAGCCTAGTAATGACAGTATACTTACCTGTTGTATTTTGAAACATGGACCTCTGAGCCATTCCTTTGGCTTCTTTCTTTTTGGAAAGAAACATTTACAATACACTTTGCAATCTTTGCCATTCCTGTCCACAAAGCTTCCATAAGAAATGGCTACGTGAGCTACGAAAACAGGATTCTACCAAGATTATTTTTCTCTTCTAGAAAAGAAACACAGAGCTTAAAAGAGCTAATACACTAGAAAAATCCACTAGAAGTGACCCAGCATCAGGCATGGGAGGCTTTAACTTGACTTGAAAGGAGCACAGTCTCTTTTCTTGCAGCCAGATAACATGAGCCAGTTTAGTTAACGGTGTCTTCTGGTTCCACCAGGAATTCCAGGGCAAATATGAAGACCTATGTCTTCAGAAAAATTTTAGATAGTCTCACAGATGCTTCACTGAAGTAAGAAAAAGTTGATGAAGGCCACAAAGGGAATGTAAACACTCACTTGAGCTGGTCTACAGACTGATGGAGGACATCGAACAAGCCAATTAAAAAAAAAAAAAATTCACATCACCATCACCAGCTGGGTGCCAGACTCAAAGATTCACTACTATTGTCCCACTAAACGGAACACAGATTCTCCATGTTCTGTCATTGCGAGTGGTGCTGCAGACATTAAGAACCCCTAAAAATTTGGTTTCCCACAAGGTTACTTCAAGTAGATCACTGTTAAAAGACTCAGTGAGTGGCAATCTGGAGACACTGTGTTTTGATTTTATATGGTATTCGCTTCCTCTGGGATTCCCTAGCCAAGGTAGCACATAATCCTTTTCAATAAAGCAACACTGTTCAGGCAACTTCCAAGCCAGCAGCTAAAGGAAAAAATAATAACCCTTAGCAAAGAATACACAAACAACTATCTACAATCTAAAAGAAAATCCACTTAGATACAAACTAAACAGGAAACTGAAGTGTCTTGAGTTTAAATGAGGGGAAGCTGCAGATGAGTTCTGCCTCTCTAGAGAATAAAAGCATTTCAGCCTTACAGACACTAGCAGTGAAGATCTTTTTTAGTCTTTTTTATTCTTTTTTATTCTTTTTTTATTCTCAAGTCTATGATCTCTATCCAGTGAGTATGAGGGAAGATTAATTCCCTCCATTAACTTGAATCTTTTACCTTGAACACAAGTTCAAAATTGCACACAGCATCCTTATAAAAAAGCAGTCCCTGGGTTTCATAATCTAGGTTATCCTTCCTCAGCAAATGCAGTTTATTACATGGAGGAACGCCAAAAATTAAGTGCGTAAGTTTATACAGACATACCACACTATTTGTATTGGACTGATTAAAAAAGGCAGCAAATGAAAACAGAGACTCTAAAGAAAAGAATCTAAGAATAGAGCATTCTTTATATATTTGCAATTTTTGTTCCTAAAAAGACACATTTTCAGGAGTTGAATACGCAATAGTTTTCAAAACTTACAAATGAGCAGTAATGAGCAAGGCAATTGGACTAAATATTCCTTTCCAGCTGAATTTTATGTACACTTCTATTTAATTTTAAATCCCAGCCTTTGCCGAATTTTTCAAATTTCTTTTATAGGAAAACATCACAGTTGATACTGCTTTCTATATTTCATATAATCCAACTCAAAAAGATTTAATACATAATTTTGAAATAATTAGAAGAATCCCATTTCTGTTGGAGTGAATGTTGCAATTGTTATTGATACAGTATGAGGAATGCATGACAATTCCTTCTGACTGGGCCGCAGTGGAGGCAAGATTGAATTTTACTGTCAAAATTGCCTTTACCTTCAAAAAAGGCAGAAATTCAAAGAACACGAGGTAAATTTAATCATGCTGTGATTATAAAAGTAAAGTAACCAGCAGAAATCTAATTAAAAAAACCCAAACAACAGGAAAGCAAATAGTTTCCCATTTATTGCTAGTTATCCTTCCACAATGATTAATATGCAAATTCTTCAAGAATTTTGCACAAAATGTTGTTAAACTAACATCTACAAACAAGAAACACAAATGTAGCGTAGCTGAGATAATCAACAGGTCAGCCCTCCTCTGAGCATTATTCAAAGGATATGCTCAAAATTAGAAGGATTAAAGCACAGAATGAATATGAAGCACAGGTCTTGGAAGAATTTACAGATATTTTAACCAAAAGCATCCACCTCATGACACGAAGGCCTAGAAAATATCTGCACAGTGCATAGTAGTTTTTCCCATTGAGCAGCTGAGGAAACTGAGGCTCGTGATCACAGTTTCCAGCTAGTTTTCTCCTTGTTCTGATGGAGACATACATGACTTCACTCACGTCTTTCTCTCAGCAAATGCTTGTGGCTGACAGCTACAGAAGTAGCTGAATTTATGCTTCCTCATCCTCTTCATACCCTTGCTCACTGTGCAACCCTGCAGCTGCCCCACCAGAGCCACACTGACTTTTGGAGCAGCTCCCCATTTCTCTCATGGACATTCAGGTGAAGGTTAGGACAGAGCTGTCTGCGGTGAAAGAGCACCCCACAGCAAACAACATAGCCAACATGTATCACAAACAGCAGTTAGTAAAGAATCAACAGACGACTGGAAATCAGTAAATTTGTTTTTCCCCACCACTCTCACAAAAAACTTGTCATGCACATGAAACTAGTACTCCCTTCTTCCACCCCACCATATTTCACATATAGGGTATTTCTGGACTCACAAAAACAAAGACCAGATTTTACACGCTTTACTCACAGGTAAATGTGAATGAGTCAAGCAACTTCTGACCTCTATTTGGATAAGCTAAAATCAGTACACCTTAAAAACAATGAAAACTTCTAAAACTTCCATAAGTAACTGCTGCGAAGGCTATTTCATTTCTTCTACTCCTGGTTATGCATAATAAGCTAAAACTTCCAAGGCATCTTAGGACAGTCAGAAATCCAGTGGATGCAAAACAACTGCTTTAAGAAAATTAGGGTATGAGTGTGGCAGGGAAATTTTAAGCAATACAGATTTTATACTGTCTGGGAATTATAACTTTGTTCTGTTCTTTTTCACCTTTATGCATCTGTACAACTGGAGTCATCTGGGACATACCAAAGGAGTGGTTTGTTTTTCCATCTCCCAGTCAAAGAAAGCAAAAAGAAATCCTGGAGACTTTCTCCAGAAAACAAGTTCTTCTGATGTTTGCAGCCTAATATTTTAGATATGAGATTAAGACAACCTTCCACTTACATCTGCAACAAATCTGTAAGTCTTCTGAATGTATCCTGTAATTATAAATGCAGATAATTGATATCTAAACTTACCAGTCTCGATAGGAATAATGGTACAACTGGCTAGGATTACACTCTCATAGAGAGGAACAAGTGTCTTTCAAGTAGGCTACCACCAGCCCCTGCGTCTTGGATCCCAGCATAAGCGCAGTCAATCAGGCTTACCACTACAATAGAAGCAGTCGGTCAGAGAGTGAATGAGGAGCAGGTAAAGATGAATGGGTTGATTCCTGGCTCCCAGCCATACAATTCATTAAGCTATTGTCTGAAGCAATGAAGGAATGGTAATTCATAGCTAAAATAAGCCAATGTTACATGATCATTCTCTTGCCAAAGCATAGAAGAAAGAAAAACTTCAGCTTAGTGATGTGACTCCAACTTTCAGTGCTACCTGAGGCTACTCCTCAAGTGCAGCTTACAACTTGTCCCCTGCCTACGGCTGTGCTTGATGCAAAATAAGATGATGCTAGATCTAGAATTATAAAAACACAATCCACATATTCTCAAAGGCTGTCCAGCAAGAGCTCCTAACCTAGAAACCTAAAATTACATCGGCTATCATCAGACTTAACCTTTAAAAACTCAGCCTTCCTAAAGTGACGTCAGATGCACTCCTGTGATTAGCAGCACAAGTCTGATGTGGGCTACACTATAAAATGATCCCAGTGCTGGCTGCAACATGAAACTGCCCATAGTTGCTTATTCGGGTAATATCAGCATGCAATTTGTTGGACAGATTCTATAATCCACAGATTAAGGTAGTTGTAGGTTTTGAGTTTATCCAGCATTAACGGCCCCTAATAGCCTAGTTCAGTGCAGACATAACAAATGGAAATGGCTTTAAATTATCCTTCCCCTGAGACATAATTTCATAAGAGAACAAACTCTATATGCACAAAAAGAGATTTCCAATGTAAACATGTGGTGGAAGCTAAAAGCTGCAGTCAGATTTGGGACAAAGCAAAGGATACAATTTCAAAGGCACCGATTTCTTTCCAGTTCACAATATATATATTATTTTCTGCTGACTTTTCTGCCCTTTGTACTCTGAAGACCATGTACATTAAAGAAGCCACTTTTTAAATTTTTTGAGACCTTAATGGGCTTTGTCTCATTTTTCCCCTCACACAACAACTCTGGCTGGGATGCAGAATCTACAACCGTTATGATGGGTTAAATTGTAAGCAGTACCAGAGTCATTACCGGCATCTGACTGTCACCATTTTAAATTATCTTTTCAGAAGATGGACTCTAGAATTTTGACTAACTTATTAGCTAATTTGAAATTTTTAAACTGCGAGGAAAAAAGAAAGAGATAATGTGTGTTAATTCCAGTATGGAGGATTCTTTGTTGTTTTCTTTCTCAGCATTAATGTAATATCAGGCCTGATTTTGTATTTGATGAGATGTCAAGCAGAGTCAGAGAGAAAAGTGTTTTAGAGAGAGATATCCAATGCCAGTGCTAGCAAAACCTTTATGTATGAACTATAATATTTTTAGCCTCTGACTTCTTAGTACTCTGACAAATATACCTATGAAGACATTATATTGCAACCATTATTATTTGGAGGTTTGACTTCATCACCTCTCAAAAATACAATACCAGATCTAAGTTCAACAGAAAACTTCCAGCCATTTTGCACAACATGATATTGACTTATTTCAAAACAGAAGTTTAGATCCCTAAAGGTTAGTCGCTTTAGTTGGTTTGTCTTTTTAGCAGAGACACCATTTTTAAACGTTGCTAACATTCAATGCTTAATCAGTGCCCTGGAAAGACAGATTATCTATTTGAAGACGATATGGTGATTTTTTGATTGGACACATCAAGTCTGCTATAATAGTAGAGAACAAAAATGTTCTCCATCATCTGAGGTCTATGGTTTCAGACTATTGTGTTTAAATAGAAACAATCTGTATTTAAGTACTCTCTGTAATGAACAAATTTAAGGATACAAAATTAAACAAAAAGCAGGCAGAAAAAAAAAAGATGAAAATGACAAATCTGGGAAGAAAAGAGGGATGCTGATACAAGTTAACATTCGTATGCAAATATTAAGCAATGTAAAGTGGCAGAATGGCTATCATTACCAACATTTATAATCCAATAAAGCAAAACAATAGCCTGCATGTACGAAGGATTAATTCTGTTATAGTGGTAAATGTTTGTATGTGATGCAGCTTTATATCTCATACTCTAAAAGTTATGTGCTGACGTTACACTAGCTTTGTTACCAGCCCTGATACTATCCCGGCTAGTAAAAACAGACATAATCACATCAGAAAGTTCCTTTAGGAGTGTTATTTTGATTGCTCTATGCTGTAAAATTATTTCTCTTTTAAAGGTTCCTCCCCAAGGCCTCATACACTAAGAGAAATCATCCATTGCTCTCATATTCTTTAGGATACACAAATCACTCCTTCAGCAACATTTACCACATACAATTTACCACCAACCTCACCCCGATCTGTTACTGCATTGTGTTTTAAAAAGATGCTGTTTCTGACATTTAATCCATAAAAAGGAATTTCAAAGTCATCATGTTTTTTGAGAGACTATGACACAGCACTCATTGGCCTAGGAAGTTTTTTTACTATCGCATTAAAAAGCTTTATGTTTTAATGCTAGGACTGCAAATATCACAAGAGGCAAGATGTGAACTGGTTGACGTATTCAGCTAAAGAACAACTGATAATGCCTGAAATTTCTATGTTGCCAACACTTACTTACACAAAATTTTGTACCCATATTCTCTCAGTTTTGACTAGTGTCTCCATCTTCGAATTCTACCTTGGGCAAATGCACCTAAAGCTACTGGTACCCAGCTTTTGGCTTTAAAGACCAATTTGTTTGGGTTTTTTGAATCAATTATTTAATGAATGGTTGACCAAAGACTAGTCTGCAATTTCCCAAATTAAAGTATTTCACTATTAGATGAAAAAAAGATCTGATAATCATAACAACTCCAAAGAAAAACATAAAGGGAATGACAATTCATCCCAGTTGCCCCAAGAGATCAATTGTAAAAGACTTCTGAGTATGTGGTTATCAATAAATCCACCTACATGTATACAGATATGCACTGGCACGCAGACATTTCTCTCTTCTATTATATACTGAATCATCTTTGTGTTTATTTAGGAGAGATAGGTGGAATGTGAAAGTTACAGCTGTTTCAGACATTAATCTCCCAGAGAATGTGTCTTCTGAAAGAAAACTGCATTAGAATTTGATACTCCTGTCTTTTGAAGAAACCTAAATTAAGCAAGTACAGGAATGGGATTTTAAATGTTTTTAGATCAGCTGCAGCAGCTAAGTAAAAGGACTTTACAAATGTGAGCTGACAGTTTGCTTTAATTTTACTAAATAACTTCCTTGATTTTTTTTTTTCATTATTCAACAGCCCAGGACACAAAAAATTCATATTTGGAGAAACTACCTATACTAAGCACGTTCTCTGACAATACATACATACAGCATTCTGTGCGGTGCATGGCTTTGTCCTCTGCAACTTTACACGCTTGACTTCCCGAAAAGATCCCTCAGGACAAGGATGATGATGCATTTCTATATGGAATTGTTTACAGCACAATCAGGTATAACCAATGATGAAATAATAATAGAACTGGATAGCACTTGCATTGAATGCAGTCTGTAACACAGTCAAGCTAGCGATTGAACATTCGAAACTATTCTCCCAGACACGGAGGAGACCACTGCATGCACTGGGAAATAAATCCACTTGCTGCAATTTCAGTAATAAAAGATTGTGAAGATGAGCAGGGAGAACAGTAACCAAAGAGAACAGAAAGATTCATTATCCTTTAAGTTGGAACTCAGTCAAAAGGAAGTTGAAACCACCACTTCACCATGAGATACTCAGGAGAGGCAGTTATTTCTGGAGGAACTGAAGTTACACAAGATAGTTTTGACAGATAACAGGAAACCAAATCCAAAAATGAGATGCTAATTCACAGTAAGATGCAAGCGACAGCCACTGTTTGCTGACTCTCCTGCCTTCTTGCCAGATGTAGCAAGAACATGCCATTTGCAAGGCAGATAACTTCTTCCTTCTGAAGGCATAAAAATCACAGAGAAAGGTCACTTGTAATCTGAATCCCATTTCCAAACATAGCAGGGCTTGGGCATGTTGAGAAAGAAGTGTTGAGAAAGAAGTACCCAGTTCCTCTTGAGTGGACAGAGGAGGATCCCTTCATCTCTTCTCCTTTGTGATCCTTCACTTCCTCCTGCTGAATAAGCTTGATCTGTCTTTTATTATGAGGTACTTACGGAAAAAAAACCAAAAAAACACAATACAATAATGCTTGATGCATAAGAAACTTGCCTCCCCAAAACAGACATCTTCATTCACAGAACATTTTAAAGGTTAATAACATTGTAGCTGGTATTTAGTTTTGATTCAGAAAGAAAAAAAAAATACTCAAGCAGAAAGCTGTTCTTACACAAGTCAGAATATATAAACACTTGTGCAGAGACCATAAGGACTGCGCTGTGCTTTCTCAGAGTGAACTGGGTGAAGCAACTTCAAAAATTTCCTCTGTCTTTCACTACCTTCCCTTAGGCTTCATCTCATTAATCCAGAACACATGAAATTTGGTCACCGAAAGGAAAGACAAATCCAGAGGGTCTCTCCTGTGGTTTATGCTTGCCATCTTTTGATTTAATGATTTCAGTGCTTCATTTGAAAAGGTTCCACTTCTGTCAGTAGTCTTACCAAAAGTCTTTATATGAGCCACGGATTGTCAAGTGAGATCCTGAGTACTTCTTCAGCTGGCAGGCAGGATTCAAGGCTCATTTCTGTTGCCCTCAATGGTAGTTCCATGGGAAAAACATTCCTTGTCCTAACATGACATAATATGGGAGAATACACAGATTTCTATTATACACCTCCAAATTCTGTCAAATGTCTTCATCCAGAAACCAACCTAACATTCTACTTTCAAAAAAGCAGAGGCAACTTCTAAACGGAGATTTCAAGGAATATGCCAATTTGTGAGTTGTATCACATGTTCATCATGTTCATCTATAGGTGTAAACCAGAGTGTACCTGTTCTGAAAGATGTTTGTGCATTTGGGCCATGTTCTCTGACTAGAAGGTCTTCATCTAGTCCTAAAGCTCTTAACCTTAATAAGCTGGGAACCTACTGTCTTTTGAGCACGTACTGCCCCAACTGCTGTCACTTCTTTATGAATTTACAATGCAGTTACTCTGTAGCCCATTGAGACAGCTTGGCCTACACAGGCATTTCCACGAACCACTGTTCCTTTCTCATCAACATGTCTTCATTCTATCCTCTGTCCATTAGAAGCCAGATGCTACTTTAGTATGTTAAAGACAAATCCCTCTTTTTCCCTGAAGATCACCTTCCAGGCTGCCAGCACAGTCCTGCTGGTTCTAGGCTGCCAGTCAACCGTACTAGGGCATCGCGGACACACACACTGGTAAATAATTTAAGAGCCATGGTCACAACACCAGTTTTCATCATCACTGCTCTTATTATAAAGGTTTTTACAGTGGCCACCATTTCTGCAAAGGAGAAAAATCTGAAGCCTTCTATAGGGAAACCCAGACCACCCATTACTTGTCCTCCTCCTCTGTAACTGATCGGGCTCTTGAGACTGATGAGAGATGCTAAGCCATGCTCGTTATTCACATAATATTTACTCACATATTATAACATATGTAACATCATCCTGCTTGTGATGCTGACAAATAGGTCCTGCAGGATCCCTCTGGCCAATCAGTAGTATAAACCTTCTGGTTTCACTCCTCTACCTGGCTAGGTCCCTCTGTTCACTGAACGCACTGTTCTATTGTCATATTCTTCAAAAACCCTGAACTTAATGAGGGGCATGCAGCAGTCTGGAACGCCACCTCTGTGTGCCATTCAGAGACCTCCACAGACTTACATTCTCAAACTCCCAAGTTTGAAAAGAAAACCATAAATGCATGAGGCTTAAGAAGTTTTGCTCAGGTATCTCAGCGCTTCCTAAGGATTAAGTAATTTAAATCCGTTATAACAATATAGCTTCTTCTCTTCCCCACCTTCCCTCCTCACCAGGCTACAGCAAGGCAGTCACATACAGTCAATTTACAGTGTCAGCACTTAAAGATCTTGGAGACAGCACCATCCTTCTTTCACTGTTTCAAAGGCTTATTCCAACTCAACTGCTCAATTCTAAGCCTCTGCTTAAAAGATAACTGAACTTGGCCCTCAAAAAAAGTGACTTTTTATAACCCATTGATAGTCACATACCCAGAGAGGAATAAAATCCCACTTTATATAAGTGGCTAATCTCATCAGGACCTTGTTCTTTACTGGATCAGTACTTTTCACACCAATGATCTAAGTCCACCAAACTCTACAGAACCAGAGAGCAATGGTTAACACATTTACTGATTCATAGAATCATAAAATCATAGAATGGTTTAGGTTGGAAGGGACATTAAAGATCATCTAGTTCCAACCCCCCTGCCATGGGCAAGGACACCTCCCACTAGACCAGGATGCTCAAAGCCTCATCTGACCTGGCCTTGAACATTTCCAGGGATGGGGCCTCCACAGCTTCCCTGGGCAACCCGTTCCAGTGCCTCACCGCCCTCAGAGTGAAGAATTTCTTCCTGAGATCTCATCTAAATCTACCCTCTTCCAGTTTGAAGCCATTACCCCTCGTTCTATCACTACATGCCCTTGTAAAAAGTCCCTCTCCAGCTATCGTGTAGGCCCCTTTCAGATACTGGAAGCCTGCTATAAGGTCTCCCCGGAGCCTTCTCTTCTGCAGGCTGAACAACCCCAACTCTCTCAGCCTGTCCTCATAGCAGAGGTGCTCTAACCCTCTGATCATCATTGCTGTGGAAGTCATTGATGGCCTCAGTACAATTCAGAAATCTCACTGGCTTGGAGGCATGTATGATTTTGCACATATTTTTGATGCCTATAACTCACAAGTGAACAACTTGCCTAATGACATTGACAGCAATCAACAATTTGAATATTCCCCATATGAACAGGGTAGCAGGCACACCTTACCCCACATCTTTCAAACCTGACCTGTAGTCTTCATGTGAGCCCTGTGTATCCAGCACACTGGCAAACATGCAGAGCTTCCTGAGTGAATGATTGCTTTTTTTTTGGTAAATATTACTGGCCATAGCTCAAAGGAGCTTTTCTATGCTTTTGATCTCCACTACAAACACAAAGGACTGAGCAGCATGTGGCCAGGAAAAGCTGCATCCAGCGAGAGGCTGTGAAAACTTCTGCCTGTAGAGTCAGTAAAAAGGAAGGTAAGTCTTCCACAACACAGTACAAAACTATTTCTACAAGAATTCTGCTTTATATATTTGGAAACTGTACTCTGCATCCATCCATCCCTGTTCTCAAAATCCCAGAGGTTCTGTGAGGGCATGTTTCAAAAGAAAGCACAGATACATGAAGCTGGTTTGAGCACCTCACCAAGCTTACACGTCATTGCATGAAGAAACTAACAGTATACATACACGCTATGAGCGAGCATGAATAAGTTATTCCTTAGGCATCATGTCTAGAAAGATGAAAGAAAAGTTTTCTTGAGAAAACTTCTAGAAAAACTCATGGAAGTATTGTTAGTGAAGCGCAGAGTTAAGTATGTACTTTCTCTCATGCCTTAGGATCACTTCAGATCTTAATTTCTTCCACAGATGCACTTCTTTGCCAGGTTCTGACAAGGCTGTTCAGAAACCCAATGATTACAATGCAAAAAAGGTTTGTGCCTTCATCTATAAAACATACCAAATGGACTGCATTTAGCTGGCCTTTCATTTTCCACTCTCATTTTCCCTTACAGTAAAGTCATGGCAGTACACACAGCCAGAAGAGTTTGCTGTGAGCATCTACCCTGGTCTGCACCTCAAGAAGCTGGGGTAAAGATTGTTTCTATACAGTCATTTCATGTGCTCTTAAATATTCAATAACTAGTGTATGAGCCTCACAGATGAGCTGCACCAAAGTTGTCACCCATACTGCTAGTAAGCTATACCTCCTAAGGCTGAAGTTTACCACTTCGTCTTCCAGTCACTGCACTCTTACACATTTGGTCACACAACTGAGAGGACTGAACTGCCAACTATCAATTCCAAGCATAAGTACCTTTGCAATCTCACATTCTCACCAAACTCCTGAAGCCTTACATGGAAAAGCCTTTCTACAACATGGACTGGTTTTTGTGGTCCTCTTCCGAACTATCCCCGAGTATTTCCATATCCTCCCCAAACTCTGAGAATCTGAATTGAACACAAATTCCAGCTGAAGTTTACCAGTCCTGGATACAGTAATAAACAGCATTCCCCCTTTCTATTTGGCAATCCTGCTAAAGCATATCAGGATCCCATCGAGAGGCTCTTTGCCAGAGCTGATTAGCAAGACAGCTTCTGCTGAGGAAGTTTCAACTGCTTTCCCACCCCAGGATAATCTCTGGATCACTGTTTAAGTCTGTTTCTTATGCTGTATGCACAAACTTGCATTCTTTCCTCTCGTTTACATTGCCTTTATTTGGCTGTAGTAGAACTACACCGAAGTAAGGCTAATCTTTAAAAAGGAGCTAAAAACCAGACAAGGAGATAAACGGAATAACCCATTAAGTCATGAAGATGTCCCATAAAAGTTGCGTGCAAGTATGCTGTTGAGTCAAAAAGGGGAAAGCCTTCAGTCCCACTGTCCATCTTGGGAATTGCCTGGGAAACCATCACATCGATGGAACAGATCTGGCACCATTCCACACCATTAAATTCACAGGTGAAAATTAATCTTCAAGAAAGTTACTAGTTGCTGCTGGTATTTAGAAGTAAAATGTCCCTTCATCCTAGCATCTCAGCATTCTTGTATGCACTAATAGTTTAACTAACTGGGACATTTTGGGGAATATACATCCCCATTTTATTAACTGTTTTTAGTGACAAGCATTTACAGTCATCTTCAGTACAGACTGGAACTTTCAGTTTAGGGAAACAGATTGTATCTTGGAAATGAAAACATAGTCAGGAGGAGTGTAACACATGGACTTACCCTGTTCACCTATGGTCCATCAGATTATTTATCTGTAAAGGCTAAAGGTCAAATATACTTTAAAAACTACATTACATTATCTTTTATTTGTTTCCTTTTGCAATGTCGGTTGCACAAACTTGAAAGTCTAAACAGCATAATTCTCCCCTGTCTGCTCCAAGATTTATTCAGAGGCCAGAAGCGGGTTCCCCAGTATCATCAGACTGACTTCACAGACACTGGATTACCCTATCAGTCAGGCTGCTGGGAGAACAGTCTGGACTGAAAGCCAAAGCCTTTGTTTACATACACATTCCTTCTTAACTAACAAGGAAATAACTCAAATTAATATAAGTAACAAAATAGCTTGGTATAAACACATCCACGTGCATATATACACACGTATCATACACAGGGCCGTAAGTTCACAGGGAACCTGCAGGTGGGAACTGTTATTAAGAGATGGTCAGAAAACCAGATGTATCTGCCAGTTTTGGGCTGCAAATTCTTCAAGCATTTTCTGCCCAAGCGCATTAAAGCTCAAAAAACTGAAGTCTATTGACTGTAGTTACTGGGAGTCTCTGACTCAGTCTTTGGCCATGCAGTAAGATACAGTTTTCACTGCTGGGTCACTAGTTTGGCCCAAGTCAAGAAACTGACTGGCTCTGGGAGAAATTATGTTTCACCTTTAGGTCACTGGTTTGGATCCAGTACAGGTCAGTAGTAGCCGAATGTCATCACCATCAGACAGTTGTTTACAGTCTGATGCGAAATGAATTTGCCAACTTACCAGTTTCACTACATACTGCAGTATGTACATCACCAATGACCTTCACAACAGCTTTAGAAATTCAGCAAAGGACTAAATGTGAGCCTGAGCTTCCATGCTGACTGGCTGGATGTGGAGTCTCCAGATCAAAGCTGAAATACAATGATAAGCCAGTGGAACAGCTGTGCCACTACCACTTGTGTTCGACGGCCCAAGGACAAAAGGAAAGAGACTATGGTTTGCAGAGCTCTCTGCTTGGTGCCTTACAGTAACACTAAAATCTATTAAAACTACAGTCTGTTTTTAGCAAATATTTTCCTAACTACAGATGCAAGTAGAAGGCACAGTTGTTTGTGTCAATACCCTAAAAGCACCAAAATTCTTTTCATCTAACCTATATTAGGTGTTAGGAAAACATTAATGTTGACCATGAGGTGGGATTTAAAACACTCTTTAAACACACCTTGGTTACATCTGGTTAGTTACAGTAAGTTCATCACTGACGTTACACCAAACTTCTTTTTCAAGGAATGTCAACATTTGAGGGCTATGACTTACTGGTAGTTTAATGTTATCCTGGGATTAATATGAGAGGAGAGAAGTGGGCTGTGAGTTACGAGGGGATGTGTACTGCAAGAGATTTGGCAGGGCAAGGTTCTCATTAGGCCAAAATTCGGGTTGTCCTAGGTCTGTGCGTATGCTATTAATCACTAGTTGAGGCATACCAACAAAAGTAGTTTTTCCATTAAAAAATTCGTTGCTTATTTCAAGAGGAATAGAATTATCCTATCTGCAAAGTTCAAATTTTGGAAAAAAGCAGTTTCTTCAAGTTCTGTTCAAAACAATCTCAAATCAGCCAGAGGGCTCCAGAAGAGAAAATATTTTTCTCCTCCTGACTTCAGGCAGGACTATTCCATCTCAAAATTTATTAACTATTTACTAACCTGCTCTGGCAGAAAAGATAACCTCCAAACCATCACCCTAATTAACAGCAACAAAGTAAGTAGATTTATAATTAAGGAATTAGCTATTAAGAGAATAAGATCCTTGTCTTTTGAAAGAGCCCCCAGTTAACAGATTAAGTACATATTAGAGATTCATCAAAATGTGTAACCTTGTGTACAGATTAATAAATAGGCATAACAAACGTGGCATAACAAAGAAGAGCATATATAGAAAATGATTGTAAGAAAGAAAAAGAACAAAGCCAACAAAAAAATAGCATCATGGGCTCACAGGATATTTCAAGCTGGAAGGAACCTCAGGAGGTCTCAAGTCCTACATCCTGGGACAGCTATAATGTCAGACCAGGTTACTCAGGTCTTTATCCAGCCAGGTTTTGAAAACCACGGATGATACAGACAGCACAACTGCTCTGGGCAATCTGTAGTGTTCAGGGTATAGATGAAAAGAAAGAAACAGGCAAGCAGACAGGAAAATGCAGAAAGAAACATAAAAAAACCTGGAAGTGGTATTAATGACTGTCATAGAAAGACAAAGAAAGGATAAGGGAAGAAAGTAAAGTTCTTTTTTAAAAAGAAGGAGAAAAGTACAGGAAAACATTTTTTACTACTTCAATTTATCCAGGAGCTTAATGTAAAGGCTCTGATTCTTAAAGGCTTCATTTTGTAAAATAAAAAACTAACCCAAAACCAAACCAAAACAGAAAACCTTTATGGCCTTTAAGCTACCTCAACATAGACTCCAGAACCTGAGATAACCAAAATCACAAGCTGCTTTCAAACAGGTAGACTGCAGCTGAGCCTGTTGAGCAATGCTTGACACATTTCTGCTAAAATTTTGAACACAAACACTGTATGACACTATTTTGTATGCTGAACTCTTAATTCCATCAAATAAGAAGATGACTGAGAGCCCTCCAACTAAACACATCTACCGTATGGCTTCTTTAATGCTTTCCTTTGCAAGGATTTGGGAAATGGTAGGAAAGCATGGCAGGGGCATTTTTAGTGGCTGGTGGATTAAGAGATTTGGATAAACATTTTAAGTTTCATTTCCTGGCCTATTTGCTCTGTTACGACCATTCTGATCGCAGAACCTGTGAGCACGGGACACCTTTAACGTCATCGGAGACAGGGCAGAGGAATGATGTTTTATTAATATCCACTCTGTTGCCACTACATGGTCAAGCAAGACAAAAGAAGATAAAAATGAACAAATTTATCATCGTTTGGTTTATTAGCTAATAGTAACAGGACACTCAGGGCTATAAAAGTTTAGCTAGTGAAGGCACAAGAGTTTATACTGACCTGAAGAGTTTATACCGACCACCACCAGTCAGAGCACTGCATGATTCTACAAGACTAAGGGGTAAAAAAAGATTTCACTCCTTTCAGGCCCTCCTGCCTTTTTTTTACTGACATGGGTTGGTATCGCTAGGCCTTGATTTAATGTTTGAAAGGCCTGTGTATCAACAAGAGCGTGACTGCCTCAATAATTAAATCAATATGGAATTGTGGCCCTTGAGATGGAGAGAAGACTGGAAAGGCAGCAGAAGCAGCCAAGGAGACAAATAAGAGGCTTTCTTCTGAGGTTAACTATGAGGTAGTATGCTATGTAATACTTGGATCATCACTGTGCTCACTCCACAACAGGCAGCACACAGAGGCAACATTAAAATCTATGCCTGTCGTCTTCTTAACTTTAAGACAACAATACCGAAGTTAGCAAGATCATTTTAGCATTCAAAGTAAGTAATCAGGTGATGACAGGAAGCCACATCTGAGCATCTAAACTAGGAAAACCCCACCGAGCTTCAAGTGCCCGTGACGCAGTCTTTTCCAGTCGAGTGTAAATAGGACATGTCACCTCACCCAACACCCTGGACCACAATGTTTTGAAGGTACCAAAGGAGGAAACCACATTGCAAAGAGGAAGCGACAAATTCAATTTTAAAAAGCTTGCAGGTTTAAACCAACCAGAAACAGTTATTAAATTCTGAAGCAGTAACACATCATTAGCAATTAAACTGCTGAAACTGGGCAGCAAGCTCTCAAACATTTTCAATGGCACCATTGAGTGTAGGGATTGCTCACCACTACGTGCAAGGTGACCACTGGCAGGCAATTGTTTATCGGAGCGATTAGAATATGGCACACCACTACCACAGGTACCTGTGCAAAATGCAAGAGAAACACCACATAATTTCACGTGGAGCTAAGAAGGATGTGTAAACAGTTTTATTTTTGGTTTTATTCTTCACTGGTTTAGCAAAAGCAAGACCTTACAAAACAACATTTTTTTGGGTGGGAGGGTGCAAGAATGGTGAGAGAGAGGAAAAAAAAGAAACACACAGACAATAACCCAGATATTATTTTGTGTAGCATGTCTCTAGTTCTGATCAAGAACCTCAGCCTCGTCTCCTCTCGTCTTCAAGATTTTTATTTTATCAGCAGAAACACATCTCCACAGAACACGTCACTTCTGATAAAACACTTATTTTTTCATTGAAACCACAGTTGTCACAAAAATTTTCAGCACAATCAAAATAAGAAATACTTTATCACATTGAAGTTTGCCAAAATTCCAGTGTATTACAGACACAGCAAATTGTATTTATTTATTCGTTTGTTTGTTTGAAATGTGTATGATTCAAAACTGCACTACACTAAATTGCAGGTGAATTTCTACCACCTTAAATACTGATGCAAAAGAACAACAACCAAATCCTGGGCTGAAGCTGTAATAAACTCAAAACTGCCCTAAATTGCATGGGCTGAGCTGCTCTATTACGTGCCATTTGACTTGCTCACACTTACTATTCAGCCTGCTGCACACAAATACCTTGTTATAACCAGTGAGGAAAGCAAGGTATCCCTACCTAAGGGAAACTCACAACTCGTTAAAGTAAGTTTTCCAAGTCCTTTGCACAGCCAGAATGGCATGAAGGTGATACAGCTTCCTCTCACCCACAGGATTTTCCCACCCAGACAAAAGACATTTCATTTTAACAGAAGGCAGGCTCATCTCCGGGTATATCTACACCATGCATGGTAAATACTGGAAAGCTTAGCCTGTGCTGACCTCTCTGCCTCTGTGACTCATCTGCTGCTGGAACCCTCTGGATCCCAACAGCTCATTTCACGCTAGCTCACATGACTGTCACAGCGGTGACTAAGAAGCAGATGCACCCTCAGGAAAAGAAGAACTGGGCAGCTGTTGACCATAAGAGAAGACAATGAACTCTAGGGACATAAACCACTTGACACGTTGATCCCATGCTGTTCAGTTACCTCATGGTAACCTGGAGGAAACAATGTGACCGGTCTTTGCTAGTTTGCTTTATTCTGGTTGAACAGTCAACAGAACAAACTAGAGGCTCCAAGGATCATGAGGTTTTTGGCATTTAACCTGAATCCACCATGGACTTTTCCTCTTGAGATTCAGATTTGGTTACTGACAGGCACTATATCTGCTTGAAGGTTTATCCTAAACTTCATTCCTACTGAACGCTAACAGGAAAAGGTTTACAGACTTCTAAAGCTTCAAAAACAATTGCAGGTCCATCTTCTTAGTCACTTGTCTTTGAGCGGGTAGCAGTTTTCAGTGTGTAGCAATTTAACAACGTTAACTCTCAAACATGACAGCCACTATTTCAACTCTTAAAACTGAACATCAACACTATCAATTTAAAATTAACAACAGAGGGAACAGCAAGGAAAAAGGGAGTTGGACGGGATCATTCAGTAGCAGACGCTGAGGATGACTGGACCCAGGAATTTGGTACACAGGGCATATGCTCACTGCAGCCGAGATGTGACTATAGGCCAAGGGCAGGCAGAATGTCATATTTCACTGCATAAAGAACAGTAAATGAAAGACATGGCAGCTCAGGCTTCAGCACAAATGAGCTTGTCAAATCATACCAGCTAGGATTTGAGCTGGTAGCATAGAATCATAGAATAGTCTGGGTTGGAAGCGACCTGGTCATCTAGCCCAACTCCCCAGTATCCTGCTGAAATGCATACTGTCGTTTCTTGTGATCAAGCGTTACCTGAGCTCAATAACCACAAGTTACCAGTCAGGCAACAGGCATTACAGCTTATTACTAACCCCTCCTACTGATCTTCGGAAGTGGTCTGTACTGCCTGACTTACATAAAAGCATGCAAGAGAAAACATTTCACATGTTTGTTTCAGAAGCAAGTCTACATTAGTGAATAATTCGGCACAACAGCATCAGCCAGCCAAAAGAGTTGGTGTTGATCCCCCTATGGCTACCCTGTGTGTGCACTGTTGTTCTGTTCCAGACTCACCTGCTCTGGTTCCCTGGTAAGAACACCCCTGCCCTGCCTGTGGCTTGAGGACCGGCCATTGGCTTAGATCCTTCTGCCTCCATGACGGTTTTGAGCAGAACTGGCTAGCACGGCGGGCAGGGCAGAACTTCTGGTTTAATTTCCTACTAAAGTTCTCTAGTTGGTGCACATCAAAACCACTCCACATAATGAACAAACACACAGCAAGCAAAGATCATTGAGGACTTGCTTCAAAACCATGCTATTGATCTCAATGAAAACACCACTGCAGATGCAGGCTAAGAGATATCGGAGGCACAGAATGAATAGTACTGGACGGATCTGGTAGAATATGGGAATTTATGTACCTCTACCTTCAATGTATTTGAAAAAACAACAGTCAACTCCTATACAGTATATATTCCCAGAATGTCCTAGACCCAAAAGCTTCAACCACTTAAAATACAATTCTGGATTAAGATTGGTTTTCAGTAATTTTAATTAAGAACCATCCTGCATGATTTACAGTTCTTCCTTAGACACAGATGACAAAATCCAGCCCACCGGTTTGCTAAGCAAAACCAATAAACAATGAAATTCGATAAGAAGTTGAAAACCTACCATATAAAAAAGGAATTAAAATTAAAAGATAAGCAAGGGAAGCAAAAAACCTGATGAAATCAGATATTTTAAGAACTCAAGAATTTATTTATTTTGTGTGTAAGACGTCAAGATTTTTTTTCCCCCCTTCCTTCAAAGCTACAGGGGCATAGCTGTTGAAGCCTGAAATTGTAGTTCTATAGCCTTTTGCTTTTAAATTAAACAAATGATCTCAGTTTTTGGAGCAGTTTTTGACTCCAGGGAAACTATGCCATTAAGAGAGTGCCAGAAATGTATTTAATTGATGCATGTCCCAAGAACAGCGCAAAAGAGTGAAGACATACCACATATACCATATTTCAAGGAAATTACTGAAAAGCCACAGAGCTTCAAAAGAACATGACATGTGAAACATGGCATAAGAAAGATTCAGTATCAAAAGCAAATTCAGTTCAGGAGATATTAATCTGATTACCTAAGAGGTACTATGAATTGGATATGCTCCTTTGTGCACCATATCCAACCTGGACAGATGGAGGAGACGGTATGCTCCATTTTCTGACATGTAATTAGTGCTTAAGGGATGATCAAGTTACAAATACAAAATTTCGAACAACGTTTTCATTTGGGAGTGGCGTGTACATTAACCAGCCTATAACATAAGATTTTCTGACTTGATTTGCTTGCCTGGCTTACACGCTCCACAACTTGACTTTGCTGTTCTCATTTTCAGTTGAATGCTTTCTACGCACCTGCCTGACAGAAAACCAGTCCAGCAACACCTCTAAACAAAGCACTCCATATAGAGCTCTGAAACAAGACTTGCACAGACTGAATTCAGGCTAATCTTATGCACTACAGTTTTTTATCCAAATGATAAGCAATTGTCATATTTTTCTGCACTGTCTCCTCATCTCTCCTTCCTGCCGTCATTAGCAATTTCCAGGATCTATTGACAAAAAAAATAAGTAAAAATAAATTATCTGTTGCAGGCTCCTCCCATTGTCGGATTCATGCAGTGATGCCACAGTCAAACTTCCATGACCGTAAATTATGAAGGTAATGGCCTTGGACTATCAAGAGAGTTAGCTATTAAGACGTTACTATTTTACATTATGGCAATGAATGCTTTCAAAAAACAAATTTGAAATCTATTTTTGTTGTTGTTTATAAGCTCAATTTAAGATTGCAGAAGAAGAAAGCTTAAAAATCAGGTCTCTAATTAGGACATTTGTAACTCAGCATTTTATATTCAAAAGGCTGTCTGCATGGCTTATCAAAGCATCTAGGCTTTGCAGACCACGGCAGCAATCACAAGGCCATTTTCTGTTTATTTCTCCATCAGCATCCCACAATCTGTAAGATTGTGCTCATATCTACGGATATATGAATAATAGAATTAGTTTTACAAAATATAGGGGAGGACTTAGCCCACCTCCACAAGCACTGCCCTATACAGTTTTTAATTACTTTGAGTATAACTTTGAATTATTTCAGCAGAGAGAGACAGTTTATCAATCCCTGCCTTAAGGCAAGGGGTACTCGGGGAGAAGCGTTTTGGAAAGGGTGGCTTGCAAGAAGCTGCAAGAGGGAGAGGTGGTAGAGCAGAAGTTGCAGCTGGTACACATCCAGCAGTTGTGGCCAGACCAGCTGTGCCGCGAGGGATCCAGGGCTCGCTGCCAGCCAACTGACGGGGAAGTAAGATGAACAGGCGAGTCCATGCAGAAAGGCTGCAGCAGCGTGGGAGGACTATGACCTTTTGATCTCCGAGATGTTCCTGATGTACCAAAGTGACATGTCAGCTCTAATAGGCTGCACTCTCCAACTGGTGGCAGGGGCCTACAAATTACTGTGAGATCTGAAGGCATTTGTTGTGACGATCCTGGCCTGGATGGGGCATATCAGCCCTTCCCCAGCAAGACTATCTGACAGCCTATCCCAACGATTCCCAAACCAGGGGTCGTAACCTCCAGCAGGGTCAGAGCCCCACAGAGCGGGGTCGCAAGCCTGACAGAGATGTGATTGTTTATGTTAGTATTTAGGGTCGCAAGCGTGGCTGGGGTGAGTTCACCACCAGAAACAGAGGCACAAACAGAAACCATTTGGGAACAGCTGGTCTAACAGATTTCACGCTCAGAAACAATTTCTTGATACTCAGCTAAAATGTGCCCAAACTACACCCTTCCGTATCCATGTGCCAGCCTGAAACAATAGCTCCCCTGCCAGGTATCAAACTGGTTCAAATTACTCCCAAAGAATCATGGCTGCTTACATGGTAGTAGCGTCTGCTTTTGGCTTTCCTTTTTCCTGAAAATTTTTCCATTGTTAACAGTGGAGCTATTCATACTTGAGCCGCTGTCTTTTCTACCCATCCTTAGAAGAGAGATGTACCTAGTTAAGCACCAGCTTAGGCAGGAATCTTCTGTGGGCTGCAGCTTGCCTGGGAGACTGGAGCAACAGCAGGACATTTTAGGAGAGTAGTATTAAGTATAAACAAAGCCTTCCTTTAGTTAAGCTCCAGGCATTTCCTCTTTCTACCATTTCTTCACCCATCTTTCTGTGCAGCACAGTGACCACTCCAGTTGCTCTTCTCTGAATGCTCCTTTATTTTTATGTTTTAGTAGAACTGATATTATGAGAAGACAAGCAGAATCCAGATTAGATAACTTTTGCCCATGTGGAACATGCAAAATCTGCTCATACTCAAGCTGCCTATTTTCATTAAATGAAGAGATAACACACCAACCATATACTGTCTTTTTATTATCATGTTATGTTTGGGTTTAATGTAACATTTTAGGAGCAGACCGTCACTGGGAAGAAGGTCATTCACATGCTACAGCACCCAGCTTCAACCTCCAAAAAAGGCTAATAGGTTATAAAACTTCCATCATTTAAGACAATAGATCATTATTACAATAATAAAGCAGGAAATACACACAAATTAAGCAGAAACACCAATGTGCTCTTTTTACGATTAAGGGGAATCATCAATCATAGAGGCTGCCTGAGATTAACAAGGAGCCACTTTTTCAAACATCCTGCAGTAAACCCAGAGGAAACCCAGCTGGAACTGCAACTAGAACATAGGCATCAGACTCTGAAATCATCCTCTGTCCCCTCGTCCTCACCTTCCCTTTGGGGTCCTAGGGTCACTCCTAACTGGTTCAAGTTCTGCAGGTGAGCCATATGCTTCATGTAATGCCACAAGCCAAATATAATTCCCACAGTGATGTTTTCCCATGTATAGAAATCCTCCTGATCTCTCGCAGTCCTGCCAGAAGAGAGATCCACTGCTGGTACTATAAAACCCCACAAGAAATGGGACTGAATGCTACTGAAAGATGAAGATTCAATTAATATTTTTTTCCTCAGTCTCTGTTTGTACAGATTAAAGGATAACCTACAGTAAGTTAAGACAGAATTTAACTGGTCATTGTGCACAGGGACAAATGGTGTTTAGCTCTTTCCTACCCTTGAATTCATTTTTCACAATGTAATTTGAAAGATAAGTTAGTTTGGAACAGTTCCACCAACACTGGTGTACAATGTAGCGCTGCAGAAGGAATTTAGAGCCAAACCATGTCTCGTGTTTCTGATTTAAACCACTGATCTGCAGGACCACAGTAAAAATGCTGGTTGATCTTTTCTATTCTACACAGGATGGGAAGAAAGGGCAAAGGAGAAGGGATTGGTACCATTAAATAACCAGGTCTCTTACTGCTACTTTTATGGTATAAACAAAAGTCTAAATTCCAACGTATAAAAGAACATAGTTTCTATATTCATCCACACTGAAATATGAATAAATCTTATTTTTAAACATTTTTAGGGCATAAGGAGATGACCAATTGCAATCTTGTTACAGTGCTTTACAGCTATATGCCATCGACTGAAACTCAGTGACTGACCCATGCACGCTCTCAGCTTACTGCAGTTAAAGGAAAACAGGAATAAACTAGTGTGGGTAGCAGGATTCATGCAAACCCATTTTACTTTGCATGGGAAGGTGCAACATGTACTCGGTCGCACTTTGTCTCAGCTGAGGTAAGTTACTCGGCAGCTGAGAGGTGGTAACTCCTAACCACTCAACTATGACTGTAAGCACTTCTGTTACCGTGCCTCTGATTATATAGACGAGTGATTCCCAGCAAATGTACCTGAAGGGTTTTTGGATTACAAATTGTTGATTAATGACTGTAAGTCATATCATGTCTTCAGAAAGAAACCACAACAAAGCAGTAAAACTTTGTATTCTATCATCGCAGCAATTAGGAAATGAGGAATGGAGATTCTCTTAAGCTGACACATAGAGGCCTTTGAGTGCTCCTGCTGACAGTTTTCAACCCTTCCATAGTCTAGATCAAGTGATTATGCATATGTCATTCAGCTTGAAACTTCCATAGACATGTACAGTCTCTACAGCCCTGTTTTACTGAGAGATTTATCTTTTGATTAAAAAGCCGTTAAAATTCGGCTGGATGTTATTATGTCACTACTTCCCACTTGTTGAAATATAGCATCAAAATTAGTACAGGCTGACACGACCAATGTTATCATGAAATCTAACTGCTCCATACACCACCGCAACCCTGCATCATGCAGAAACAATCACAGTATCATTTCCCCTAATGGTTAATACCATTTGTTCCAGGCTCTGTAATGATAGTGCACTTCCTTCAGGGGTTCTCAACAGCCAGATGGGCTTTTTTCCTTCCACTGAAGCATTGGGGTGCAGACGCCACCACTGCTAGGAGCACAGAGTTACCAGAAACATGAACACAACTGCAAGCACAAGAACGAAATCCTATTTTGAGAAGGCTCATTTTCCCCTCCAAAGTGTACTAATAAGTTTTATCAAGCTCCCTCCTTGTTTTTGGTGCCCACTGCTTATCTGTCCTGAAGTGGATGTGCTATATACTATCCTGACTTCCGGCAGGTTAAGGAAGATAAGATCCTTCCTCCCCTTTCAGTGTATGTGGGCCTAAATCTTTTTCATGGAGGGTCTGAAGCTGGAGAAGTAACTCCAAGACAGAACAGACCGAAGGAACAAAAGGCTTCCCACATCACTGTTGGCTGGTGAAGGGCATCACAGGGTCTATGCTGGTGTAGTCTCTTAAAAGACAGCTGAGACATGAAGTCCAGCAGCAAAATAAAGAATTAGAAAGAAACAACTCCAGCTGTTCCATTACAGCTCACGTGAACGGGAACCAGTGAGTTGCATAACTCTATCAATTCCTACACTAAAATCAGAGAAGTCCAGGGCTCAGACCCGAAGGCATAATCCTGTGGCTGACGGACTCGCTGAGCTCTCCTGTCCCATCATGGGAGGGTAGCTGGCCTTGGGCCTGAGTGGCAACCAAACCATCAACTGAGAAGCGGCAATTCATATCAAGGTAATCTCACTGCACTTCCCTGTACCACCACGACTGTAGAAGGCAAAAGTTACACTGTAGCACTTCACTATCTTGATGAGCCATAAAAGAAGAAAACTCTGTTACCTTTTCAGTTATGTGTTTCAGTCTTCAGAGTTCACACCTGCACACCAGTCTCAGTTGGGAAATTTACTCTTCAGTATGCATAGACATGGACTAATTGTTGGAATTCACCTTCCAAATAATCTGGCAATACCATTAGTGTTATTTGTACTCATTGCTTTCTTGCACATGTAAAATTCACTAACCTTCACAGGGTCTACATAATGGCTCACAGTCAAAAGATCTTTCTTACACCATGCCACATGGTTCTTGAGTTTCATAAACAGGTCTAGTAATCTCCATACAGATTATTCCATAATGGTAACAAAATAAAAGGGTTTTAGTAACTATTCCCACACATTTGGGTCTCAGAAAGTCAGAGTAGATTCATATTAAAAAGACAGAATATTAATTTATGGATTATCCTAGTTAATTATAATAGGTTTTTAATAACACCACTGTTTCAATGATCCAAGACAAACTATCTCCTCTTTCAAGCAAAATTGTGTAAACCAGCCTGCAATAGGTTTACAGAGCATTCAACTAAAATACTAAAGGCTTAAAACATGCCAAAGTGTTATGATACTTTCTACTTTCTAATCTATTTAAATTCATATCATTCTGGAGCACTTCACTAGGACATGCATTATTCTGCATTAGCTTTAAAACTACAAGCAGGAAGTGTTTTAGAAACTTGTTTAACAGCTCCTTCATTCGTAAATTCGTAGTTCCTGCAAAACAGGTATGTTTGTGTTCTCATGGAATATTCTTTTTTATTTTTATTAAGTCACCTGCAGGTCCAACCTTAAGCATACGTGTATGCATAAATCAATAAATAAACAAATAAAAAACAGCCTCTGATCTCTGGGGCCCCCTCAGTTCTCTTGGCAATTCCTTTAGTGTTTTCTCTCTATTCGGCACCAGGACTGAAAAAAAGGGATTTGAAGGGAGACAAGTAATAAATTACAGAACTGGTCTTACTCTGGGGTGAACAGCAGGTCAACTCATTATTTTCCCCAAAGGAATATCTTGAAATATTAAGAAAGAAAAAAAAAAGTTGCAAAATAAAAATATAACCCCATATTTAAAAGATGGTAAACTGAGGCTTGAAGAATAAAATTATTTAACCACAACCTGACAGGAGATCAAGGTCAAAGCAAAGAAGAGAAGCCAAAGACTCCAGCTTCAAATCTTCTGCCCCTAAACTAAAGTAGGAAAATGCTGTGGGTGGGAGATATTATGGTAGCTTAGTTTTCTCCAGTCTCCACAATACGAAAGCCTACTTCTGCTCAACAGCTTAAAAGAATTCAAGATCACAGCAACAAAGATGAAAAGGTCAGACTAAACTCATTGCTCACACCGTGCACTAAAAATATACAATGCTATGACAAACTGCTTGATGAACGCAAATGGCAGAAGATGGAAGGCTGGCCTCCCCAGAGCCAGCACAAGTTTACAGACAATTTTAAACACAAAATAATTCTGACTTTTCCAAACAAATATTTGAAAGTGCTAGTTGAGACTGAAGAAGCCTGAGACAGCATTCCTTTTTCTGCCTGACACTTTGTGCACACTGGGAGGGGGATGCTGTTCTTGTTCATACCAACACGCCCCTGAGCTTTTTCCAAGAAAGATGGAGTTTGGCTTTGATGTCTGCAAGAGGAAGTTAGAGCCTGCAGCTGGCAGATAATTTAATAGGGTAGGCACTGGTGGACTAGAAGGGACCTCAGGTAGGTCATACTGTCCTATCTCTTCACAGCACACAAACGAAACACACAAATTTCACCATCCAGCTACCACTCAAACACACAGGCTTAGAATCAATTTCTAACGACCCTCTATATTAAGTAAAATCCAGTCATGTGAACTTCGCAAAAATAAGCAAAATAGTAGTCACAGCCCCAGATAACTTGTTTAAAAACATCAGTTAGCAACCATACAAAATATTTTCTTTGCACTCCATTTCTACTGTTCATTTAGCCTAATGCAGCTTAAATCTATTTTTTTTAATTATTAAAAAAATATTTTAATTGGGTTAAGCGCTACTTTTTACATGTTTAAATAATAAAGTATTAATTCTTCCAGCCACATTTTGAAGCCTAGTGACAGTCCTGGGCTCATCTGACCATCTCTGCAATCAAAAATAACTTTAAGGCTTCTCAAGTTGTTTTTGACTGGAAGAGCTGAACAGAGGCTATTTCATAAAGAACATGTATTCACAGCAGTATTCACGATGTGCTCCAGTCTATCTCTGAGAATAACAGGGTTTGCAAGACGACAACATAAGAATGGTATGGCTACAAACAAAAACTGAGTTTGCTTCCTAGGGAAGAAGTGATAGCCTTACGTTCCTAAGAATTTTAGAGCTGCAGAAAAACATTATTAGTCTTACTGAACTCCTTCAGATGATAATCTGGCAAGTATGTAAAGGCCAAATAAATGCAAGGACTCAGCCCACAGGTACACGAACTTTGGTATTTTATTGAGCACTTTGATTTGTAGCAAACTAAGCATTTTGTTTTCTGTCTTGAAGCAGAAGCATGCATAGGTCTGGGAATTTAGATGGATGTAACCATTTCTTACAAGTACCACCAACAAACACAGTTCAACAGTTCTTCCATTGCTATGCATGTGCTGGGATTTTACAGTCAGCACTGCTTTTATAAAGTCTTTAATGTTCTCATAAAAATCTAACATTTTTAGGACACACGTTTTTGTGCACTAGATTACAATTTTACAGAAGACAAGCTTTGACCCTGAAACAGCTTGACAATATCCTTTCAGCTTGTTCATCAGATTAACTTTCTGTCACACATCAGATGAACAGCTTCCTTGGTTTCTTGCCTAATCTAACACGTAACCCAAGCAATTCCCTTCTAAAGCACAATCAGAAGCAAACACAAAAGCCACTGTAACATTCCATTTCTTTCTAACAACACATTTAGTTTGAAATTTTCATTTCTGCCTCTAAGAAAGATTACCCTTTTAGCAAACCATTTACAGTGACGGGACTCTGGTTTCAGATAGGATTAAAACAACATATTAGACATATACAAACCAAGGGGTCCGAGTTGCTTACAGGACTAATAATGTGCTATGGGTCCTTTCACATCTAGGTCACTGGTTCACATTCAGCTTTAGATGGTGATGAGTGAAAAGGAAGAATGAGGTAAGAACCCAGTCATGAATCTGGCCTCTATTCCTGCCACTGCAACAGATCCACTTGGTGCACTTGGGCTACTCACCTAACTACTCTTTCCTGCAAATTCTACAGTTGTAAGATAGCAGCAAGTATTATGAGTATCAGACTAATCCTAGAAGACTAATTCATTAAGGATTCTTAAGTACCCACGATTGTCAGAAAATTAAGATGTTGCTACTTTCAGGCTGTTCAATAGCTAACATGGAATAAATTAGCTGGGACTTTCTCAGGACATGTCAACACCTCGATGTTAAAAAAGAAAAACACTGACTACACCTGTATCTTTTGATAGCAAGATAAACACAGAAATCAAATGCTGAATGTGCCTGAAATTCCACTTTTTCTCACAAGTAGACAGAACGGGTTAAAACTGAAGCAAACTGGAAATCCAGAAGCAGCCATATTATGGATAAGAAAGACAGAAGGAGAAACCCACCTAGTGTGGAGGCGCGCTGTGCTCTCCCATTATAAAACACAGCATGTAAATGCCATGTCAATGTTAGTCGACAGAAGAGGGAAGGAAGGGAGAGAACGAAAGAAGTTTATAACCCCTGCATCCCTTGATAAAACTTGAATTACCAAAGGAGCATAAAGCACTGCTGCTGTCTGTCCTGTTCTTGTTCCAAGGGGAAACAAAGGTTTCCATTTTCAACAAGTGTCATGCTGGCACATTTTACCACTTCAGATCCTTAATTAAACACAAGAAATGAGAGAAACAAAGGAAAACAACACACACAGGAGCACCAACACATTTAAACTCATTCTTGGGTTAAAAGGTGAAAAATAATGGTGGTAGAGAGTTTAGACATAACACAATAGCTTCATTAATAAGCCATAACTCCTACAAAAATCATCATACCATCTCTTACATGGTCCTGATTTCAGAACACTATTGAACTATGGCTCAGCACTGAGAATCTTTCATATTTCAGGAAAATTTAGAAAGATTACAACTATTCTATGCTTTTTCCAAAGACTCTTCAAATATGTTAACCACAAGAACAAAATACATTTTACTGAGAATATATTTTGTTATTACTTCCACTTCAGAGTCAGCTATGCCTTTCTTTTCAGAGGAAGCTCATACAGAGCAATTCCAAAGGACAAAGAAAAGCACAAGTACTGCGATCAAGAGCATTTAATGAGACAATGTACAACAACTTCATGCCAAGAAGGAAATCATAAAGATGAAAAATGATGCCTTCCTCTTCCAAATCTAGTTACCAAATTTCAACTCTTTTGACAGAGATAGGGAGCAAAATTCAAGCAATGAACTTCAGAGATACTTGGCAATGGATGGAGCCAACAAAAGCCACAAGTACAATTCTGAAATTATTTAATGGGCCATGCTTTGCCCAAGCTCCTATTGACAAAATTATGAAGTAAATACATAAATCAGTGTTAAGGCATTACACTGAAGTTATTTGCTACTCTTTGACAATGTGTTTAATCTATCTTCAACCTCTTTCTCTTGTCCGTTGAAATGAGTTGTAGAAATAATGTCAGTTTTAGCCACCGCTTAGTTGGTTTTGCCACCAAGCTGTTCTTGTGTTAAGTCAGACAAGGTTGAGGGGGCTGCTTGTGATCAGTCAGAACCACCGTAAGCTGACCAGAACCACCAGAAAGTGCAACAAGGAGAGAAAGAGGGGAAATACCCATATATAGAGTAGGAAGACTACATGCAATTACCATGCCTTTGCAGTAAAGATGAGCATTGCTTTACAACATACATTTGGGTCCATACACGAACTGAACTCTAAATAGCAAACTCCTCTGCATCTGTCCCTGACAGAGGGTACTCTGACTATTCTTTGCAAGTGGGGAAAGCTGAAATTATTATATTACTTTGCAAACCTTGACTCAGAATTATCTTTTCTTCTTAGCACAGTAAGTCCTCACTATTACCCCAAAAATGTGTGCTTGTCTCTGTGCAGAAAAAGGAAACATGAAGATGTAAAGTAGTATATGGCATAACAAAAAACCTCTTACTACATTCACACAATGCTGAGACCTGTGACTGAAAGTACAATGCTGAGGAACTTGTTACAGAACTGACATGGCTTGAAAATTCATTCCCAGCCCTTAGAAAGTGTCAGATCCTTTTAGTTAATACACTGACTTTCTTTTTATTTATAACTGGCTTTTCAGAGAAACTGAAAAATAATTTTTTTCCCAGACTGTTTTATGTTAGACTTGATAACTGGACTCTCACAGACCCCTGTATATCAACAGAAGACTGCAAGTTACAATATGGATTTGTGCCAGTGTAGAGTTTCAGTTCTGATAGAAGGGATCTCTTACCTTCAGACAGGGACAAATCATCAGCTGGAGACACCAGGTCTGCCTGGATTGCAAGGCCATTGCTCAACGATGTGGTAATCTGATTTGTCAAGATAACCTGCAAACAGACAGGCAGAGGGGGAAGGGAAATTAATTTTTATAGCTACTGGAAGGCAGAGAGCAGCCCAGGTGAGGACTGCAATCCTCCAGGCACAGCATCCAGGCAACCCTCTATTCTGACCTTCGGCAAATTCAACACTCAGAAAATTTTGAACTACCTTCAGAAACTGAAAGAGTTATTTGCAAGAAGTGCAGGAAGAGGGATATTGTTAAAAAGATTAAATACTAAACAACAGTATGTTGATAAACACAGCCACCTAAGATGAAACTACTGTTCATTCTTCAATGAACAATTGGATGCTCCTTACAAAAAGCATCATTTTCTTCACAGGCAAATAGGAAATCTATTTTCCTAGTAATTTCCACACAACTTATCTCCTTCCTTCCTTGGGCTGAAACACAGTGCCATGGAGAAAGGTGCTGTAGGGACACATCTCCACTGATCTGAAGCACAAAAGTACTGAATTTCACAGGGCTATCTCTACACAAGAGGATTTTTCAGTGTTTTTCAGGATCACAAGATTCTGATAGACAACAGACTGTAGTACCCACACAGTGCTCTCATCCGACAGCATCAGCAATGGTCTTGTTTGCAAGAGATGAACAGTTTCTTGCACTTTTGAACACGTACTTTTTTCTAGTAACAGAAACCATTAAGGCAAATACTGCAAACACCATAGACAGAAGATTATAGGTATAAAAACAGTTATCTCCTAATGCTTTGGATTTCTAAGCAGCTGAACTTTCCACAATTACAATTGTTCTCCACTTAGCAGACTGGCAAAAACTTCAGAAATTACTTTTTTTTTTTTTTTTTTTTTAAGAACCAAAGTGATCCTTCTACTCGCACTGAGAACAGACTCCACCGTAAACAAACTCTCTTTGAAATTAATGGCCTGTCTTCAGCTGTGTTTGACACAGGAGGAAGGGAGAAAGGAATCCTACATGGTACTCTATGGATGCGGTTGCACGATGCTACTGGAATAAATTAACAGCTTGCCATTGGTAAAAGGAAGAGGAATTTCTCTGCTCTTCCCTCCACTCCTCCTCCCTCCCTCTGATCATGGCTTCCTCCTCCTTTCTGACGCTTTCAGTAGTATGATATGACACACTCTCCATTTTCTTTTTCTCTTTCAAGATCCCACAGAAGCTGTATCAGATCACAGAGTCGTAATGGCAGCGGTGGTGCTGTGGGGCATTGTGTCTTCTCCAGGCAGCATGACATGAGCTACCAAGAATGTGACAGAGTCTGCAACCTTTACCAAGACCACAACTTTTCCTCCCTGCTCTCATCAGCCCACCCATCTCTATGCTTGTAAACAGGCACAGTGGTGCCTGGGGGCTTTACAGACCGTATCAACCGGACTAAATTGAAAAGTTTGTAAGTCAAATGTTCATCTACTCAACAGGAGTTCAAGACCTTCCGAGCCACATAGTAATGCCCCTCAAGCTCTTGTGCTACTGATTATAAGCTCCAGACAAACTTCAGCTGGCTACCACCACCCTGCCCAGCTTAACCATAGGTTGCACCTTTCGGGACTGGACATTTACAATCACTGCAGTGAACGCAGGCAGGGTAGGTAACAGCCTTCTTGGGTCTTACACTTAGGCTAAGGTTCTTAAGGTTACAACTTGCAATACTGCCAACAGCTAACACACAAGAAACACATCACACCCCTCTGCTGTTTCCCCCAGAGTGGCTTTGTGCACCTATAAGCACCCAAAAGCAGACAGGAAAGGGCCTGGCACACACAACTCCTTGCAGCCACTGATTACAGATTCAACACATTACAAGATAAGATTCAACAAAGAAGAAAAAAAGTCACTTTCTCCTTTTTTCTTGCCAGGGTACTTATCTTCCATTATAGTGAGCGAGCTCATCCTTGTGATAGGATGAACATCAAAACTGGTTCAAGGCAAAAGAAAGGAGTGGACAGCCAAGAGTTAGGAGGGATAAGGAACAGGATGGGAGACCTTTCCTTCTTAACACTGTTTTTGCTTCATTTTCACTGTGTCACAAAACCCACAGTCCTCACTTGTCCACTGAGGCTCTTCTGGCAACCAGGCATAAGATACACCAACAATATGGCACAACGCTGAAGCTTTTTCTCGATACGGTACTAGAAAATGTGCTGAAACAGAACACACTAACAAACTTATACATGCACACGTACTGGTGGGGTGTGAAGTTTTCATTGGCACACTTCTGCAATGATCACATTATTCACAAGTGTCAAACGCTCTGTAAGCAATGCAGTCATCCCAGACCTGTGCCAAAATCATCTTTGTACTGTGCCATCATGTATTTTATTATTTAAACACCACATTTTAAAGAAAAGCTACCGTGCTTAAGGATCCTTTTTAAATTAAAAAAGACCTAAACACACCATATTTCATATTACTCTCCTTCACAGGAAACTAACTTTAAAGGAAAACAAACAATAAGAATAATGCAACCGCATTTTTTTTTTTTAATCTTTCAGCTTTTTTGGCCTCCTCTTTAACCAGGAACTCCACAGCACTGTTCACTGTAGGACTGCACTTCTTTACCCTTTATGTTTAACTCAAGCTACGCCTCTGAACTTAGATTTCAATTTCTGATGTGTCCTTCAATAACTATTCAATACTAAAAATATCCTAGACACCCTGTTATACTGTTTAAAAAGTCAGTTTAAAAACGCAGAGTCTTACCCAAGTAAATGTTCCTCTCTGGCTTGCTCTGAGGATGGGAATTAAGTGTATTCTTAGTTCCATGACTTCACTGATAGTTAAACATTTGCTTAAATACATGTTTAAATACTATCTTGAATAAGCACACTTCCTCTGAGGTGAAGCCATACGCATGTACAGAATGCTTATTTTGGAATTAACTGAAAATTATTCTTCATTTCTGCAAGCCCACAGAGCCAATGTAGAGATTTGGTTCTCCCGTAAGTACAAGCCAAGAGGCTGTTAGCTAAGCACTAAATTTGACATCAAATTCCCTGTCAGACTTCTGCAGCTTCACTTACTGCAAAATTCTTCCTTTTGGTATAGGTACTCCTACTATCAAACAGTTAATATTCATCTTTGTGCACCTACCATAACACAGTTTGAACTTCATTCTTCAGGTGTGCAGAACGCTTCAGACTCTCACTGGCTCAAACAAGCTACGGGTTGCTGACAAAAGGAAAAAACTGGTCCTTACTCAGCTTCAGTCCCGGAGAAAGAAGTTAAGGCACTCAGATTTAGAGAACTCCTCTGAATACATACATCTATCTTCAAATTTCAATCACATGCCCTTACTGGAAAGTGCCAAGATGTCTTTTATTTGTCCCGGAGTAAAACTTTGGTCACAAATACTTCGGCAGTGAATAGTGCCATTCAAACAAGACCCTACGTTTTCAGCAGTCCCCAATCCTACAGACATTCAACTTGAATCCCTGAATGTTGATACCACTTGATTCCAGCGTCAAATCTAAAGAATGTATTAACTTCCCCTCAAAGTCTCCTTCACCAACCTGAAAGACATACTTACAACTCCATTCTGCTATCCCTTTGAAATGGTTCAACGTATTCAGAAAGTTGCAAGTAGTTGTCTGAGGGAATAGTTAAGGCTGAGTGTGATTTGGAGGTAGACAAAGGAGGTATGGAGTGAAACAGCCCTGTGACTCTCTGATGAGTAATCACATTTCTGCATGGACAGAATCAGCTGAGCCTCATACATTGATTCATACATGTGTGCACAGAATATAATGCTAGTTCTCATCTTAATGATCCCATATGTTACAAATCACCAACATGATGAAGAAGGTGGTTATAGTATCTCCCTTTGGTCTGCTAGGTGCCACCCTTGAAAGAAACCACATCTCACTGCTAAACCGCACCTAGAAACAGGCTGGGGTCACAAGTCCAAGCAGACTTATTAGAAAGAGTGCCTTGCACTGAATTAGCAATAGCACTTTCTCAACTTTTCACTGGAGATTTGCCATTAAAGTAGAGATTAGGTTTGCCCTGTTTAATACAGGAGACCTGCCAAGTCCTCACTCTAAGTAGGTAAGGAAAAGTTGCCTCTGTTGTGGTTCCTTCTGTCAGATACTGGGCATCATTATCAGCCAAGCATAGCTTCCACTTCAGAGGTTCAATGCCAGTCATGAGTTTATTATATTCCAGCAGAACACTCAACAGTGAGAATGTTGCTACATGATATTTCAATGTTACTACATTAATATTTTTATGTTTATACATTAATATATTTTAATGTTATTACATTAGAATACATAGTATTTTATAAAATACCCAGTATTTTAAGAGGAGCTCCTATTTCCACTATCAACTAATAGAACAAAGTATTTTTCTTACTAGAGGTACTTTCATTACCACTAAGGCACTAAGAGCCACAAAAAGAATTACACCTCTCCACACACTACTGTGTCCTGACATGCGCAACAGGTAAGCAGGCTGTGTTACTGCTTTCTGTTTCTACCTTGCAATGACTGAAGAGTGTAGGGCTTCTTCAGCCAGTGACCGTACATGACTTGAAAACATCTTCCACTGCTTAAAGAAGAGAAAAAAAAAAAGACAAAAAGGTCAGCTACACAGCTTGGTAACACTGGAAACTTGCCCCATGCAGCCTCCTATGGAGTTCAATGAACCATTACCTTTAACCTTTTAGACTATTCACTTGCAACTGGTTAAACTAGCAATTTAACAAGTGAAAATTTACAGTCCTCGGCCTTCCAATTCTGACAGAATTACAAACACTGTAGAAATTCATTCAGATTCAAATTTCAAAATCATTTCTGGGAAAAAGTCTACTACTTAAAATACCACACAATTGACTGACCGCACAATTTCCCAATCTTATGATTTTTACTTCAGCCTAGCAACCTTAGATTGTAAAATAAACCCTTCTAACCATTAGAAGTGCTACAACAGCAAGACGGATCCCTTTCCTTACAGTTAGAAAACCTGGTGATAAACACATGGAAACTGTGGGAACACATCTTCAAGTTCCTAATTTTAGACACCTTAAAAAAATGCCTAGTCTTCTCATCATTTCCCCAATTCTTATAGGTGCTGATACCTGGAAAAAACAGGAAACAAGAAATTCTCAAGGAAAATAGTTCATGTTCTGGACAGGTCATTGCAACTTCTAAGATTAATCCAGAAGTCAACACTGCTGTTTACATTCTCTTGAAATCTTTACATGTTGTTGTGAACATAGAATCTCCTTCCACTGATGTGACTTCAGCAGACACTAGTTTCCTGGAAGCACACTAGAAAAGTAAAAATACTTATTTAAGGTGCTGAAACTCCCAACACCTCCATTTGTTGGGAATAGCATGGTTCCTACATATACGGAAAGCCCCTGCAGGTCCTAGGAGAGAGTTGCCCTAAGAAGTGAAATATGACTGCTTTACACAGAAGAATAAGCAAACTATTTTTTGTTTGGTTATTTATACAGTACAATTTTTCAAGTACTCCTCCTGCCCGTCCTAGGACCATACTGAAACTACTAAAACTGACTTTGTCATCCTTGTAAATCCAGTTGAGTAAATAAGTCATTTTCTGTAAACTTGTGGTCTCAGCCTCCTTGTTAGTTTATTGCAAAATTAAAGGGAGCTCAGCACAGAACTATCAATCAGTAACCAGCAAAGGTATAAAGTCTTTTGGAATGTACCAAGAGGTGAAAAAAACCCACTTTCTCATGAAATGGCTGTTTGTTAAAAGAACAGAGCAGAATTCCCCATTTCGCATGCCACACCATTTAGGAAAACGCTTATTAAAGGCTTCCTATTGAGCTGGGAGAGCAAGCACAAGGACACTTGCAATAATCCCAAATTACTCCACCCTTATTAGTCCATGTATTTTGCGGTTTTCACTGTACTCAAGCAATGTCACTAGAGAGCACCAAGTACAAGTGACAGTCAGTGGGGCTGGGATGCTGACTCAGCCTGCTGGAGGAGCAGGAAAAGAAGTTTTACTAATCCTCAGCTATTCTTCATACCTGTCCCTGAGAAGGCACCTCGCCCTTCCCCTGAACCACAGAGCTTTTAGTGAGGCACTCAAGCCGCCAGTAAGGGGTCGAAACAAGGGTGACTATTGTCGAGGCACTAGCAAAAGGAAAGTGCACCAAGCAATACCACAAAGCCAGATGGGGCAGACAGCAATCCTGGAAACAGAAAAAGGGAACAGCGAGAAAACTGGGGTGAAGCAGCATGCTTCAAACAGCTGTGAGAACCGCAGCCTTCTCCTTGGGAACCTATTACAGCTCCTCGAGACTGGCATCAGTCTGCTCAAGGAAGAACCCTAAATTACCACCATCTGTCTTAGTAATAGGGCATTTGTGATCTTCATGTAAGCTACGCACTGAATTAGGTTTTTTTTCCAATTCCTGTTTCTTCAGGGAGATTTTCTTCAGCATCCATAGCCATTTGCCACAAAAGCTGTCAAAAGTTGTCAACGACCTCAGCAGGAATTGTACCTAATATGTACAAGGAAAAAAACTTCCTTAAAACTGAGCATTTTCAGTGAAATCAAGGAATTACAGACAGAAAAAGGAAAAGTCTGAACTGCAATACTGAGACCTCTTAAACAAAATAAGAGTTTTAAAGAGAGAATTTCAAGTGCCCATAGCTACTCAGCACTCAAAGCCGGCTGCTACAGTGGTGCTCCACTGGGGCTCACCTCGCAGGAGAGCAGGCTTCTCCAGTGGAAAGCCTCTGCACAATCGAGACAGTTCTGGGCTCCAGGAGCAAACCAAACACACTTATATCACAACTATTGCTATGAGAGGAGATGTTCAAAGTCAAACACTGCTTCTGGTGTTTAATCAAGGCCTAACAAAGAAAGATACTCAAAAGCGATTTTACGTGTGGTATTAAAATGGCTGTAGCTAACAAAGAAAGCATGAAGCTCCTTCACTGCAGGCATAAGCAATAGACAAGTGCCCACATTTAACAACTGTTGCTAATCCCAATCAGTGGAAAGAAAAAGTAGCCATTACAGCCATCTTGTTTATACATGACAGAGGCATAGGCTGTAACAGTGATGCTCACGGTAGAGGGAAGTAGATGGATGCTTTTAGACACAAAGGCACAGCAGCTACCCTGACTGAAGGCAAAGAGGCCTCTGTGCCGAGAGCTGGTTGAATTCACATCTTGACCAATGTCACCAGAATTTGGCATAATTCCCTGACTAACAGATATATACACACAAACCACTGGAAACTAATTGAGAAACACTTCCTAATTCTATAAGCAATCTAGCAACAAGTGTTGGCCTTGCCTCAGAGGAATTTCGGCTGTACCTATTTTCATCATATCCGGGGGGGGGAAGCACAATTAAGCAGTCTAATAGCATAGAAACAAGAAAGTAACGATTCTCTGGAAGGCTCACGAGCACCTTTTAAAAGATTAGAGACCTGTTGCTCAGGACACATTGCTGCTAGCTGCAACCTCATTAGAGCTCCTAGGACAGGAATTCCACCTCCTGCTTTGCCACGGTATCTCTGCCCAAGCTTCTCCTCCTTCCGCCCTCCGTGAGGCAATTCATAGCAGCAGAGGTCATTTTATAGTCACTGGATTTCCCTGGGTATAAATAGGACTCAGAAGAAACCAAGGAATCTTTCAGTGACTGGCCACTATATTTACATCCAATTTATTCTGCTTTGCATAGGAAAAGTACAAAGTTATGCAATTCTATTCCATAAGCCTTCTGGAGAAGTAAAGCGTCTATTCACATCTCTGCCAACTGCTTAAAAATAATCACAATGAATTAATAAAACTTCCACCAGAAGAAAAAAAGAAACAAAACAAAACAAAAGCATGCTGTTCTCAAGCAGCTACACGTCTTCAAGTTGAAATAGCTACCACCCAGTGATAGCCTGAGGTCCTCACAGCCTTTCCTCCTCTGTGAACAAGGAAGGCAGCCAACACAAATGTAACCTTCAAAATCCACGCCACAGCACCCTCACGCTGCGCTGCTCGGCGAGAAAGGTTTGTGTGCCTGGAAGGCCTTCACATCCAGCAGCCTGCCCAGACCTGTTTGCAGAGACGTGCGTAAGAGACCCCCCCAGAGGGATTGCCACCCGCCTTCATACCCTGCCAGTCGCCCAGAGCCCTGGGTTAGTTTCCAGCAGACCTCCCCTCTCCTCCACCCTCCCCTGCAGCCTCTGCAGAACGATGCCTTTCTGAACAGAGCTCACTCCTATGCGCAGCTAGTGAGGGATCACAGTAAGAGGCTGCTCGGATATCGGCTGCGCCAACGCAGAGTGCCTCGCAGGAAATCACTGTAATCCACAGGCAACTTCTACAGCCAAGACCTTCTGCGCTCTCAAAGCTGCAAACACCACCACTTAAAAGGGAGTTTTCTGATGAATGCCAAATTGTCTTGTAAAAGAATAAAGAAACTATATTTCCGAATTCACAGTTCACTCTTAGATCACATGCTGTTCTCAGCAACAGGGCTTTTGGTTGGTTTAATTGGTTTGTTTTTGAAGGATGGGGAAGAAACTGGGTCATCAGCAAAGTAGTACAGAACTTCAGTTCTGCTCCAGCATGCTCCAGGCTGAGAAGAGAGCTGAGTACATCTCCTACTCTTTAACAGGATTGTAAGGAAGTCAAAATTTATGTTTACTTTTTTCTTAACGAAAAACCTAGTTTAGTTTATTGGCACTTGTTAGCCTTCATTAGCAGATCAGAAAGCGGACTGAAGGCTCCTTCCTTTCACTTGCCAAGTTCAGACCTTCTGCCATGCACCTACCCTGCTTTGCCCAGCGCTTCAAATTTACTCAGACCTACACAAATTCTGTGACATTAAATCTCACTACTTTCTGATGGAATAAATGTATAGTTACCCCTATTGTAGAGACAGATGCTCAGACACTAAGCAAACTGACTAAAGGTACCACAAATCTTTACTACCACTCCTAAACCCTGACTTCAAGAACAGGGTTGGAAGGGCTTATACTCACCTGAGCACTCTAGGACACCTCAGGACAATCTAGTATCTATCCAGCAAATTTTATAATTCTTTCTATATTTGTGGTTTATTTTATTTAGTTTTTCTACATCTGTCTATCTTTAGTTTTTTCCTAACAACTAAATAGGAATATGAACTCAACTAATGAAATACTCCTAACAAAGGCCTATTTAGGGCTCATGGCCTATTTCAAGCTGATAATTAGTGTACCAGCATTTTTATTTGATTTTGATGTTCTGACAAGCCCATCAGAAAGACTGTTATAGTAATATACACATGCAGGTCTGGAGACGTATAGCATATAAGGCACAACTCAATCTCAATGTCATTAATTCCTCAGATTCCTTCCAATTAATTCCTTCAAGCCTTCAAGGCAGTGGGTCACAGGAGACTCGCTGGGTCTTGGATGCAAACTGGAACAGCTCAATGGGCTACTGTAATTTACAGCTTTGCTGAACAGTTTTTAAAACACTCTCCCTGGCTCCACCTTATCCCACATCATGACCCTATGCCAACATTTTTAGAGGGAGGACAGTGTTAGTTCAGACTACTCCTCGGTGCCTCGTGGAAGCAGCAGAAAGCAGTTTTAGAATGTGCTAGAAAGCCCAGCAACGCTTCGCTGTTCAATTCCCCTGCAAACCATACTTCCTCGCCTGCCCTGCAGCACTGGAGCCTTTCCATTTACTTTTTAGGCAAGCAAGAGAGGACTACAGGAGTATTTGCTCCCCCTTGTCTATTCATTTAACCTTTGCAGGCAGGTAACTACTAACACCACCACCAGACGGCATCACGTGGCTTACGTTGTTTTACACTCAACACACTCTATCAGCATCACAGAAGCGGAGCGAATCTCTTCCAGCCTACAGTGATGTTAGAGATCACAGCATGCTTTACACAATGCTTGTCAGAGAAGTTTTCTTTTCTTGCTGTGTTATGCTAGCTGCTGCCTTTCACTGAACACATTTCAGACACGGACGGTATTTTCATACTTGTCTATAATGGCTATCCTTAGATAATCATGTAGCTTTATTTCAGCGTATATAACAGCCAGTAGATCTTGAGTACAGGGTAACAGGGAATCTGGATATATACCTCCATCCCCCAAATTGTCCCAAGGCCATTTAACAGGTCTGTAGAGTATTAGGGTAGTAACTGCTATTGCACAGAAGCCTGACAATCAAACCAATATACCAATAATTTTTACAAAATGAGGAGAAGGCTATTAAGAAAGCAGGAACAAACTAGGCACTGACAGCATTATTTAGTGCAGCTAAGGCCCATTTAGTGAATACTGTGCCCCATGTGATTTCAAAATGCTCTCATGAACAAAATTCAGTTATCATACCCTATAGCGGCAATGTCTATAGAAAAAGAAGAGTAGAAATCAGCCAGAAAACAAAACACCCAGCTGCTGAAACAAACAGCCTCTCAAGTCACCATCAGTTTCACTTCCCTGTGACCCAGGGCTCAGAAATGTATGAAAGAACAAGTGAGAATGAACATCTGCAAATTATATGTACTACAAGCTGTAAGTGTATATTAACATTACATTTTAGACATCTTTCATATACTGAATTGCATTTACACCCTTTTCAGCCTCACCTTTAATTTAGCCAGTAATCTATTTCTACCAGAAATATATATAATATTTCAAAACCATCAGTAGCTTCAGCCTCCCTTAAAATGCAACAAACGTACAAAATAAACCAGGTACAGCTAAGCACACCAGTCTGAATGCTGGGTGGTATTTTTCTGCTGTACCAGTGACTGTTTTAAAAGTCAACGTCTTTTAGTCTGATCAGGCTGAAAGTGGAAGTTTTACCATCTAGATTTTGAGATTTGTAATAGATCAACATGCCTCTAATACAGTGCAATATTTTTATGCAAAGGAAAATTGCTTGGGCATATTTTGTCTGTCTCCTAAACCTGCAAAGTTAGATGGTAAGTGCTTTATATTTTACTATCCCTCCACTTATAATGTTCAAAACATATTTACAAACTAAGATATCCTGAAGCAATTTTTACTAAAAAAAAAAAAGGCAACTTATACAAAATGCATGATGGTGCACTGTGTTATGAAGTTTTATTAGCACTTTTTGAACACTGCTATAGCATTTTAGGAAGCCTTGCAACTCAGTAGTTAGGTTATCCTAAGTGCTTCTTCCACAAAAGCACATAAAAAAATTGTCTATGAGTTACAGATAATAGTCCATAATAAAAGAGAAAAAGAACTCCAAACATATGTGTGCATGATTGTTTTCCAAACATGTCTGATCTGATATTACCCAGAGGAAAGAAGAGGGGAAGGGACATAAATCAGCGAAGTTTTTTCTTTTCAGTATTTGGGGAAAAAAAAATAAAAATCTTGTGGCTTAAGATATTCTGGAATTTCAGTGGCATTGTCTTAGCCTCTGTATCCTATTTCTTCTAAATCCTTTCAGTAGGAAATATAGTCAAAATTTCCCCAATAAAACTGGCGTTTATGTCACATTTTAAAACGACAAATTTCTATTTACCTACTTAACTCGCTTAAATTGCAATGTACTTTCCTTGGAAATATGAATCATTAGAAACCTCTTTGAAAGTTAAGGCTCAAGATGGAAAATGAACTCAGAAATATGCAAGAAGTCATTTTTATGCTGAGACCGCAGCATGACACATCCCCCTTTGGCTTTGCCTAATACAGAAAAATAGCATTTGAGATTGTCCAAAGAAAATCACGGCCCCATGAAACTATAGTCAAGTTAATTTCTCACCTCTTGTGAGAGGAACAACCCAGTCCTCAAGCTCACTGCTTAAATACGTGCACAAGGCAGCACTGTAGAAGCATGTTATCTCTTAAGTGTTGCAGGGAGGATCAGTCCTGCAGGGTTGTTGTGGCAAACCTTTTCCCAATACTATGACAAATCAAACTAAGAGACTGAAAACAGTGAAAATCCTGCAAAAGCAAATCAATTGAAACCCAAAGGTGTTCCTTTTCTTTTTAAAATTTAGTATCAATTTGTTTGGGAAGTTGGTGATCACTGCGAATAGCTCCACTGGTTCCAATGGAAATTACATCGGGTCTACTGGCATTACTGTTCTTTGTTGCTGGTACCTCAGTTTTTATGTAATTATTTGTAAATATTAAAAAAAAAAAAGAAAGAAAAAGATATTTATTTGGCTATTTGGGTAAACCATTATATTTACAACTGTTACTAGAACTACAGAAATGTTGAGAGTTGATGTCAGGCAAATAAAACCAGGCTGTGACACCTTCAGTGATATTAAACTTTAGGAAAACCTTGGGAATGGTACAAGATTTCAGATATTTCACAAATAGAAAGCATCTGCTCTTTAAGAATTAAACTTAACAGAGCTAAGTAATTTTTGCACCTCATTCAAATTAACCAAAGTGAACACAGTTGGGTTAAATCTTCTGAGATTTGCAGCGCATCCTACAAACTACATACACAGGCAGCAGAGAAAAACAGATAATTGTTTTCTGGATAACCAACTGAAATTTTGCAGCAGCTCTAAATTAATTGTTCACTGCAGCTAGCAATTTTTTTTATATCATTTTTTAGACTTGCTATTAAAATTCACAGGATCATGCATTTTCCTTGGACTTCATCATAACTGCTTCATCCAAAGTCTATCTCTAGAAACCACAACCGAGTCTCCACTCTGGAGTTCAGTAATAAATTGCAAAGATAGTAATGTTAGGAATGAATTTCATTAATTTAATTTAGAAAAAAAACAAAGAGGAGCAGACCATACTTTATTCAAGAGAACAGATGTGTGCCAATAGGCTTTCTGGAGCCCCATGACTTCTTCCAGTGAGGAGTGAGATACATGGGCAAACACATGGGAAACCAGGCCTAGATTTGAAAAGCGTTTCTGGATAGGACTGAGGTGTATGAGCAAACATTGTGGGAAATCAGAAGCAAAAAAGCAATAAGCTGATTCATGTCAGGCTGGAAGCGCATCTTCAGATGCAGGCATGGGGCGCATGGGGCAGGAGGGGAGGAGCTATTGGATGCTACACACCAGGACTGACATGCTGCACATCGAACAGTGGCCCAGCAGAGACCGTCTCAGGGAAGAATGGGATGTATTTGTAGAGTTCCTAAAACAAAGATAAAAATAATTCAGAGCAAGATGCTTGGACTTCAAAGCAAGGTGATGTAGCAGAGCAGAGTGTGTGACAGGTTGAAGATAACTGCTCAATTATATCTAAATCTCAGTAAAAACTCTTCCATGTTTAGACAGATGCTAATTTGCAAAATGCCCCGTGTGATGCAGAGATGTACAGCTTCTGCAGACAGAATGGCAGTTATGGCATATACCCCTTTAGTCATGTTGGCTGATTCCCTGCAACCATCAAAACATTTATCAACTAGAAAAGCATTTTTAGCAGTAGTGATTTTAATTCAACAAAATTATTTTGCCATTGGCTACTCCTTGGGTCTAATTAAGGATAACTGACTATGGCTTGTTTTACAGTAAATTGCTTCTCAAAAATATTACTTTTTCTTTTTTTTAATAACCCTTATCTGCTGTACTAACCCTTAAAATTCCATGTATGAAATGAGTATCATGTAATGGATTGCAATCATGTAATGGAATGATTATGGACTTGTCTCTTTCCACCTTAATCTTTTTGTCCCTAAACATATTTGCAGAGAATCAAAGGGTTCAGAGTTTTTATTTTACCATTAACTCTTCACCTCAATTCATTCTCAAGAGAGAACAGGAGGGAGCAGAAGTCCAGTCGCGTGTTTTCTAATCCCGGTTCTGATGCTAAGTAGCTGTGACTGCTTACTGATAGAATAAATTCTTTGTGCCCCGTTTTCAAATCAGGCATAATGCCTACCTCGTAAGAGTGTTGTGGGATTCAGTATTTTGCTTTCCTAATGCTTTGAACTCACTGCATTAAAACCACTGACTGTTCTCAGAGTCTTCCAGTGGTACAGCTGGGAAACATCTAGATACAATCTAGCAATAATAGTTGATCGCTATACATTCTATAAATATGGGGTTGGAGGTCTTATAACAAAAAAACACCCCAATTTCCTCCCCCGAAAAACCCATAAGCCTTTTTCCTTTCTTTTTCTGTTTTTCTTTGTTTTGTTTTTTGTTTGTTTGTTTGTTGTTGTTGGGGTTTTTTGGGTTTTTTTTGGTTTTTTTTTTTTTTAAATCCTCCTCCTTTGCTTGAGTTAGGCAATGGACTGAAAGTATCACTGGTTTGCACCACAAACAGGATGGTCAAATCTGAAAAATTACTTGTGACTCAACTTCTGGTATGTTGTACAACTTACTGTAAAGTATTAGCACTGAATTTAAAACAGAAGAAAAGAAACAAACAGATGCCAGCTTATTATTTAAATGTTAGCTGAGACTGTGTCCTGACAAACAACTTTTGGTCTCTCTTGCACTTAGTGAGGGTGTTTTAAAGAACTATTTTATAGTGCAGGGAGTATTGAATAGTTCCAGAGCAGCGAAGACAACAAAATAACAGGAATGAGCATAGCTTCAAATCAGGCCTGTACTAATTTATTTTCCAAACTGGATAACTCAGATCTTTCTTGTGCCAGTAAAAGACAAATAACAGCTATTCTTCAGAGTTTTACAAGACCAACAGATGCAGATCTTGCACTACTTTTAAAATATGAAGCTCAATAAGGAGCTAGACACATTGGTATAAGCGGCATGGAAAAATATTCCACTCCCCTCTGCAAAAGCACAGGGTGAGAGAGACAGACACAGACAGACACACACACGCGCAAGCAGGTGAGTTCTGAAACAAGAAACTCCACCTCGAATGTAAAACGCTGACCTTTTTAACAGGCAGGAACAAACATCAGAGATTACCTAGATTTCCATCCAAACTCCATCTCAACAGCTCTTTAGGCTTCTGAGCAAGAAGGGAATTGTTACTGAGGGAACTGCATGCCACCTGCAATGGCTTCAGCAAGAGCTGACCCTGCACTGGAGTTTCAAACAGAAAGGGGAAAAGGCACAAATAACTAGGGAGAAGGTATGATTTACAAATAATGAATACAAAGCTTCCTGCAGGAATGCAAACTGCTTTGAATATGAACAGCAAATATAAATGGGAGCAACACAATTGGCATGCCTAGATCATGACGGGGCATGGAGCCCTGGAAACTGCTGCTTTGGAGGCGAAGAAAGTGCTTCAAGTTTCATTATACTTCAAGGAAGAAGGCCATAAATAGTAAGAAATTATTCTCACTGTGCAAGAAGCCATGTCTCTTGGCAGTACAAACCATTAAGTATATCCACAATGACCACTACCAGAAAGATCCACCATTATTTTGTTACAATTTCTATTCCGAGTACAAACAGCAAGAGCCAGCCTCAAGAACAAATGGAGACTCACTGCAAACCCATAGATCTAAACACTCCTCAACTTGGGAAAAGGCTGGATATGAACTTTACGATTCAAGCCCGTCTACTCAACTGAACCTGAAGAGGTCACAGTAGCATGAGTTCCACAGATATTACTAAGTTACAAGCTTTTTCTGATGTTCTGTGGGGATGTCATCTGATTCAGGTGATGAAAAGATCATCTAGATACAGACAGTTGCCAATTCCACCTTGCCAGTGTGCAGCATTATCTTTTGGGGACCAGAAAACCAGAAAGATGTTTTAGGCGAATGAGCAAGGCAAAATAATGTCCATTCTTTGTTCTCCTTAGAACTCATAGCACTTTGAGGATATAAAGAAAGATAGGACTATGTTCTTATTTGCTTTCTGGTTTGTGTCATAAGCATTCAGGTTGTCTCCAATCCTGGAGATTAAAGTTTTTTCTTAAGCTACTATAACACTGAAATAACTCCACTAGCAGGAGCACATGAACGACCCCAACCAACCACTACTGCAAGATTCATAATAAAATCTGGAGAACTTGTAACACAAAGCAGGAAAAAGTTAACTAATGATGATGGGTCTGTTTGCACTACAAATCGAATTTACCAAGAAGTCTAGCTACAACACAGTTCAATTTTTAGGTCTATGACCATAATTTCATACATACACATGTACATGCAGTATGTATGGGCTCAGTGCTCTTGGCCCCAGATCTGGATCATGTCAGCAGGCTTGTCCAGGCACGTTACTTCAGATCACTCCCTTCCCACCTCCTCTGTCCCAGGCCAAGCCAGAACTCAAAAAACCGGCCTTGCAGTGTGACAGTTTAGGCTGGAGAAGGGCAATGCAACTCAGCACCATGCTAGCACAACTGTTCCTGCCATCTCCCTCCTCCAGCCAGGGGCACGGCATTCAGACACAGGCAGAAGGATGCAGCAGAGTTGTATTTGTTGTTTACTGGAAGTGTTTTGCGAACCCTGCCGCTCTGCCTTCTGGACAGCTGCTTTCTTTGCTTGCATCTAAAACCGCTTGTGCAAAAAAATGGAGAAAGTATTAACTGAAACAGAAAATACCTTCAGACTGAGTAAATACTCAATAATATTAAAATCCTAATAGCCTTGAGTAATGCAGGATGGTAATAATTAAATGTAATCTATATATTCATGCAAGCAGTTATTCTAATCATACACACACACAGACATACATACAACAGCTTCTCACAACAAAAGAAATTAACATGATGAAAACACAATGAAAAAGTGCCCCTGTATGACATTTTTCAGAAAATGCTCTCAAAACACTACAAACACTCAGATCCTGAATCTCAAAAAAGATAGACAGGAATTATTTCATGCATTTAACAGACCAGAAAACTGAGGCAGGAGTTTGGGAGACCTTGCCAGCATTAAGGTGTGTCAATATCTGACAGGTCTCTATAAACAGCAATAAAAAGGCAGCAAATCTGAAGAACTGAAGAACGGTTAAAGCGAATAACAACTGCAGGGATACACTGTCTGATAACGATGGGGAATTTTGCAGGGAACTGAAAGAGCTATGAGTACATCGTTTCCTAACATCCACACACACATATCCCTTTCCTCAAAATGCCTCATAAGATGGAAGGAGACTCTTATCTGTCTCCCAGAATGCAAGGCAGAAGACAGAAGCACATCACCCCAAAAAGTTGTAGCAGAGTAAAGCCTGAAGTGCTAAAGAGTCTGGAGAAACAGCACACATAACTACTCTTTTCCAAAACCACCTGAAACCTTTGTTTCAGCATAGCACAAAGCAAAACCTCCTAGCTCTGGCTATCTGCTAAGCTTTCTAATTTTATTTGAACATGGAACTCAAATCAAATCCAGAGGATGAAAAGCCATAGGTTTTTACAAAAGGTTTTCTACCCACTGATCTAAAATGCCTGAGTTTTATAAAGCACAAAGCCCAAGTTTGCCATTACCTTCTCTTTTCCATAAAGAAAATATGAAACTACACAACAGTATGTTAGAAAGTGGAAAACATGCGTAAGGAAGGCATTTTAGCCGATGGCTTTAAAATTCAAAGAAAGAGAATTTTCAGAGCCAGACTGACCTAAATTGTTCAGGCTGTTGTCTAACAGCATCAAATTCGGGACTATGTGGCTGTGCAGGAAAGGAAGTACTTCTGGTGAGGAACACATTCATTTACCAAAAAGACCAGCCAGAACACAGTATACTCTTATTTAAACCTTCAAAAAGAGCTTTTCAACTAGTGTTTTCACATAATGAAATGAAAGAAAGAATGATGGCTCTGACTGAAGAATGACTTTTGCACTTTTATGATTTGGTATATCCATCATTCAAAGATAATGATAGCTTACGTGGAACTTTTGTAGCTGAGCAATCTCTAAAATAATTCTCTACTACAGACCATGTGACAATGCTCAGTGTCAAACAGCTTTAGAAAAAGCAACTGCAGACTGGCAAAAACCCAAGCAGGCTTACATATACTGTTACGGTCTACATCAGTGTTTCACAAAGATAGGAGGTTTCTGAGTCACTATTTTTGTTTGTTGTTACTCCAACTAAAGGAACACTGAGAGGTAATTCATATTACCCAAATGGGTAATAAACAGGGTATTAATACCATGGAAATACTTTATAGATACCTTGAAATTATGGTAGCATGTCTATCTTAACACTTTAAGCTGGCCAAGGAAAACAGTGGATATGGGGCCGAACAGAGATGAAGCAATACCACCAGAGGCAGACAATGGACCTACAAATCATCCTTAGTAGGCAAAAAGTATCGATATGCGCTATACACCATATAAGCAGCAAATATGACACGTCTAGAACATAGGGCATGCACTACAAAGTCTGGCATACGCAGTGTCTATTTATTTGGAAGTTAGGCAGCTAAGACATCATGCATGTCCCAATTTCTATCTTCCCCTCAGAGTTAAGAGGTTTCAAGTCAAAAAAAGAGGACATGTTGGGGAAAACCCAGATAAATTACATCCCTGCAGAAATTTTGCACATCTCCACTACCAATTGCATTTCACCTGCTTCAGACTGGACACTGAAGATACTGGAATAAGCTGATTGGCAAAACTAGAAAATCATTCTGACTTTCACAAGTATTTATGTATCTTTGGATCAAACCAAGTTTAAGTTAAACACTGCCAGGATAACCATTGATCAGGGAATAGTAATAAATGCTCCAAGAACTATATTCCAAAAGGGATGTATTTGTCTTCCTTTCCTTCTTCTTCTCCCAGCTGAACATCACAGCTTGACACGCATACTTGCTGCCGCTGTTATTTTGGCCCTTAGGGACTTTGTTTCCTATCAGTCAGTCTTCTGACTACACCTACTTTCAGAAACATTATTGAAACAAAGGCAAAATACTTCAGAACACACAACCAGGACTGGAAGCATTCTTTTAACACAGGTTTAATTACAACTGGTAAGTCAGTAAATTATTTGCTTATAACTGTAAACAATAACCAGATGAAGGCTACCTCCCTTCAGAAACATCAAGAGAGTCATTCAGTTTTGAAAAATGAGGTTATGATGATGTTTACCAAAAGCATCAGAAGACTGTACGGAAAGCATCTAATAACAAACTTTAAGATACCTTCTCAGTTCATTGGAGACGGTAAAAAACATCAGGCCCAGAAAGAATACAGCATTCACACGTATCTGTGGAAAACAAAGCCTCAGAAGGAAGAGAGACAAAACCAAAGAGCAATCTGAAAAAGTATTCCTGCTCAAGGCAGCACTTAAGCATATACTCAATTTTAAGTATATACTTAAACTTAAGTATATACTTAAAACACTAATTGAAATATGTTTAAGTGCTTTCCTGAGTTGAGGCCAAAGAATTCAATCAGATGCTAATGGAAAAAATTTGGCAGTATTCATAGCGTTCTACTTAATATTGTAATGTAAAAGGGTTATTAAAAGACAAAATGCTGTATGAAGCAGAGGCTGCGTGTTCTTCTCAGTGTAAGTTGCAACTAGCCTGGCTACTGCACTACCAAATTGCACGCAGTCATAAAAATTGGTATTTCAGGGGCAAAAAGAAATTATAGCTGAACTGGAAGATGGACAGGTTGAGATCACAGAAACAAGGTGTTTTCAAGCAAGTTTCAAGCAAGCAAGCATTTTAAATATGCACATTTAAAAAAAAAAATATGCAAGTGTACCATACCAACATTAAGAGCTTAAAGGAAATGGTGTCTAACTAGAGGATGTAGCAACAGAACAGGATTTAGGCAAACTAGGTATGCTAAAAAAAGGTTATTGAACAAAAATCAGTGTCTGGCCACAGAGGAGGAACTAGGTTTTGGGTAGATCAAAGTAACCTTATACTGAAAGAATAGCAAAGAACATACTATACTGTTGAATCTTCATGAACACAAACCCAAGCCATTAGAATATAATGAGGTTACAAGTAGAGCTATGTTTCTCTTCCACACTCCAGGAAAAGGACACTGAACATACAAATTTGAGACTAATAATACCAATACTACTACTACTACTAAAGGTAATTAAGTTTATTAAGGTTATTAATTGCATCATTTACAAAGTAATCAAAGGTCAGCACTGAGCATTCTAGAGATACTTGGCATATCCAGGAAATACCACAAGTGCATAACTGACACTAGCGCCCACTTGAAAACTCCAGAAGCTAGCCTAGTGATGCTAAATTCAGAAAAGAGAGATGAAGTTAAAGGCATTTCAGCTCAAAAGTAAATTTAAAAGCCTCCAGTTTTTACAGAAGGCCTACATCTCAGAAAACACAGACAGCCCTAATAATAAATAGAGTGAAGGACTTAAACATGATTTCCAATACACACCTAGACCTTAGAAAATGGACATTCAGGCTAATACAGCTGATGGAGAGGAAAATAAAATACAGCAGTCAATATATAAGAATGAAATCTAGAGAGCTACGATGGAATTGGAAAAGCAAATAAGCAAAGACGTAAAACCAAACAAATTCCTAAAGCACGTCTAAAGCAAGTACACAAAGAATCTGCTGGAAACAAAAGAGAGAATGGGGATAAGAACCACTTAGAGAAACAATATGACTGTGTTAAATAAGTTCTCAATGAAAAAGCCTTACACAAATACTTATTCTGATCCCACAGCTATTTTCAAATAAGAGACGAGGCATTGCCAGGAACAAGGGAATCAAAAAGATACCAAAGTGGTAAATTAAGGAGAAATGCATTGCCCGGAACACACCTAGGACTTCAGGCAAAAGTGGATGAACTCCTTAAAAATCCACTGTTAAAACAGCTGCATCACAATGTGCAAAAACACACCCAAGTTCCTCTTCTCACTCTATACAGGCACCATATTTTTGCCCATCTGTATGCTTACTCTCTGTACCATTACTGTTTTTCACAGCACAAAATAAAATTCCATCATATGTATTAGCATAAAACATCCATCTGCAACTCTCCTGTTCTCAAGTCTTGCTAGAACTCCACAAACTCACCATCTGATGCACCAAACGTAGTGTGGTGTCATTCAGCCCTAGATATCAGACCCCGGGCATCTGGGAGTTAACTGTTTTCCTTCTCCTTCAGAATGTCGATTTGTATAGTGTATTATTACACGTGAACATCTTACACTTAAATACACGCACTCAATTATAAAGATCGTTTGTGTGAGTTTGAGATAGCTGCATTAGCCTTTGAGGTTTCGCCATTTGTGTATGTAGGCCATTTCCAACCACGGCAGATAATATCAAATGCAACCTGAATAGGAAGTAATTTTTCTGTAAAACCATTTTAGACACATTTCAAAAATAAGAAAACACATTATTGGCACAACTACTGTTCCTGTGTTCCCTTGAGGATATCTTTATAGGTATCCGTTATGGAAAAAAACCCCACAACTCTAATCTTTATGATTTCTAGTATCTTTTCTACACAGAACAATCACTATGTGAGACTGTAGCTTCACATGTGTTTTAAATGGTGTAAAACAACATTGAAATGAGAAGAAACTATCCTGCTCTCTCCTGTGTCTCATTCTCATCCCTGAATTGCCACCCATTCCATGCAGGAAAATCTTTGTGTGGTCACAAACACAACTGGATGGAAGAACTGATGCAGTTTCCCAGTCTGGATGGATGGAGGATGGGATGACTCCTGTCAGCAGCCATGCCATGTTACTGCATGTGTGTAATGTTTGCAGAATTACAGGATAAAAGAGGTCACGCCAGGACCAAAACTAAGAGCGTAATATCCTACCACTACTACGATCTCAGACCTTTAAAGGAGAAGCAAAATTTTAAATGCCTTTATGTCAGGATCTTTTCCATTGCTACAATGAGGGAAAATACCATTACATTACATCCCCATTTCTGGTCCTGGTAGTTCTCAAAATTTTAGATCAGCCAGCCGTGACTGTGGCCCAGTGTATACGTCAAACTATCATACTTTTTGAGAAAGGTGAAGGAAGCCGTCACCTAATAGGCTGTCTATTTGTCCTATTTATTTTAAATTGTATTGTTTGGAGGTGTTCATGATTTTGAGCGCTACAACTTTTCCCAGGGAGATGCAGAGGAGAAAGCCAAGGAGCTGCTAAACAGACCATGAGACATCAAATGCAGTTCACAGCTGCACCCTCCCCATTCCCCAACCAGCAAGATACATCTTTCACAGTCTTTAGTCTTTGATTGTTGAATAATCCTCATCACAATTTACTAGTAATTTCCCAGGGAGCTTATTTCTTCAAAGATGACAGCAAAACTGCTCTGCAGAACAATACATTTCATGGCAATATGTTTACACAAATGCTCTTCTCTAAAGGACAGGATTATATGTATGTAGTATTTACATAGATACACTTCCTTTAAAAATACTGTTTGCTGCACTTCAGCTGGTGACTAACACACATGCCTGTTCTGCAACACTAAGGCACCATATACAAACTCTTCAGAAACTTTCTTAATAAGCATTTAACTATTCTACAGAAGTGAAAAGCAAAAAATCACATTAAAAACTGAAGAAAACCTTGTAGCATGTGTCTGGGAATTGCCTGTTACATTCTCTGTTAAGACAACTATCTAGAGTAGCAATTTGTCACATCTCACATAGATGCATCTGGTTTTTTCTCATTCATTGAAAAAAGTTGAGCATACCAAGAAACCAACTTCCAGTGAAGTTATTCTGCCACCTGCTGTTGCTTTTATGGATATACTAGATATTTTAATGCAAATCTTTTCAATTTAAAAGAAAAATCCTCATTAAAAAAGGGAGTACTTCCTTACTGGAGAAAAAAAATCTTGTTATTAACTATAAACCACTAATATATTACAATCTTTTTCTCTTGTTGACTTCTCCAGTGTGTGACCCAAAAGATGCTTATCACCAAGATGGAGGGAGCCAGGGTGAGAAGGGAAGCCCGGTGGTTTAAAAAAAAATAAATTAAAAATTACAAAACCTCATAAAACAAAGTATTTTCATGACCCTTCTAAAATTCACACAGGAAAATATGTCTAAAAGGCTTTTAGTCTGAAAATTGTGATCCCAAACACTGCTGGATTACAGTATCAAAACACTTTAAAAAAAGAACAGGTTAAAAGAAATATTGAAATTCACCAGTCTACATTCACTGTCTCAGTGGGGGAAAGAGAAAATAAAACCAGTGGCATTGAAAAGGTAACTCTTCTCACACCTTCAGTTCTAGCAGCAATAGAGCTGAAGATTTAGCAAATTTGACAAGTTCTTTTAGCAAAAGGCAGTGACAATAAGGTGGACATCCCAACCTTGCTGCTGCAGTCCATACCAGCCAGCAGCACCCACCACTTATTTTCAGGACAGCAATGACAAGTGCCACCCCCTCATGTCAGGCCACACACAACACCCTCTTGCAGAACCGCAGCTAGTGCGGTTACGTCATATGGTGTCCTTATGTCGCTCATTGCTGTGCACACTCTTGAATGTTTGTCTCCAGCGTGGGCAGGCAGCAGTAGTATCAGAACAGTCTGGGGAAAAGACTGAAAAGGAATAGGATGCCCAAAAAACTGCAGAGGGTAGCTGGGGGCAGGAGAGTGACTCGCTGAAAGCTGATCCACTCACTTGAAGAATGCCTTCAGATTTTTGATTATTCTAATTAATGAGAAATATTGTTCTAAATGTTACCCCAAAAGCACTTTCAGGAGAAGGAAACCCTGACTCCACAAAATGAATATGCATGCAACAGTCTGCTCCATCTCTTACCCCATCCTACAAACATTTCCTCATATTAATGGGCCAAGAGAGCCACAGGTGGCCTCTCGTCCAAACAGAATGGGACTAAACTTGCTTAGCTTATGAGACCAGAGGGGGATCACAAGACAAGACAGCATGGTTAACCACTCTTTATATTAAACAGGCATATTTGGTCTACTCTTCATTTAGAGCACTACTAAAAGCTTGTTCCACCTTGCAAAGTTTGGCAGCTGCCCACTGCTATTTAGAATGAATATTCAGTTGTTCCTTCAGGCTCTTCAGCCCTTTGATATCCTATTGCCTGTTACACACTAGACACAACCCCCTTTTTGCCAAGCGGCACGTGCATGGCAGCTTCACACTCTTTCAAATGAAGCCTCCTAGCAATTTTTGTTTTCCCCCTTGGTCAAGTACAGAGATTAGCTCTCAAGACAACAGCTCTATGCCCCACTGCCGGTGCTTCTCAGGGCAGTGGTCCAGCAGCTCCCTGAACAAAAGAGCATCTCAGGTGCTGCAGGGAGCCCCGCGTAGCTGCGCCCTCTCTGCTATGGTGGGAAAGGGGGGAAGGACTTCTCAGTTGAGTTAGATGAGCTCAGCAGTATTTTTGCCTCTTACTTCCTTGATTTCTAGTAGATTTGTCTCATTGCCGAGCAGGCCTGCAATATTAATTACTGCTTTTTGTTTAAAAATTAAATTCTATTTCTAATTTGCATACCATGGAAAGGAGATTTTAATGACATCTTGAGGCATTTATACGTGCAGAATAGCAAGAGCAATTAAAAGACAGGCAAAGAAAATCTGTAGCAGAGCTAGATGCTAATACAGATCTTGGCCTGTCTTTTCTTTGTAATCAATACTAAATAAACCTGCAGAAAAAGCACATACATGCATAAAAATCATTTTGAAATAAAGGTGTTTTTACTAGATCTGGTTTCAGAGTTCTGTTTTCTGTACTAAAATGGAAGGTCATCCTGTACAAACTCAATATTTTTTCTGCTCCTGAATTTTGCTATTCTTTGCTGCATGTGTATATGCAGTTGTTACATTAAGAATTTATGCAGATGTTTCAGTTTTTGCAGTAAGCTAATTTCCTTGTCTGTGCAATAGATGGAAGCCAACTAGCATTTCTTCCAGTCTGTCTTGTTGCATTCTAACATGATGAATTTGGTTTTTTTCCCCCACGAGGTATTTTCCCATAGAAATTCCCATAAGGAATGTTATTCCTTGCAGTGCCCTATTCATATAATTCTTGCCCCTTTCAACAAGGCAGATAATTAGATACTTTTCCCCTGAAGCCAGACCATCTATTGATAAAACAAGATGTACTACCAAGGCCACTCCTTATGATTTGATTAATTTGTTCTCTGACCTGTTTTTAATCACACTTGGGACTTCAGTTTTGAAAGGAAACACACCTGGACAGTGCATAAAAAGAGAGGGCAAGCAGATGACATCGCAGAGCTGTAGCGTGGCTGGACTGCCCCCCCCAGTGATTGAAGATGCTAATTGTCTTGCATTTAATAGTGACAGAAGTTACACGACAGACTCTTATATAAGAGCAAAGGCATTTTTGACACAGTCCTCATTTCAACTGAGTGTTAACAAAAGACTTCCAGAAGCAAGACAAAAGGAAATCCAATCCAACTGTCCATTTCTGAGTCCAGTAAAAAAATCCATAACACAGCCACATTGGGAAGAAAATCACGATTCCCCCACCTCCCCCTTGATTTGGCTGTGCTGGAGCTATCAGATTTTAAGTCCAGAAGAAATGCTTCTCTTAAAATCTCTTACCCAGTAGTTTATTCATTTTTTTAATATATACACTAAGAGATCTTAATGAAGATGGAGAAGCAGAAATGCTAATGTCCAGTGCATTCAAAAGTATCCAAAGACCGTATCAAATCTATTTTATAATTTCCCATACACTGACAAATTGTATTGTTCTGTATCAATTACTGTATACTGTCAAGAAATTATTTATACTGCTGCTGAACTCCATGCATTGCTATGACTAAGAATGAGTTGTTAAACTACAATATAGTGCAATAGATATGAAGGGGAAAGCAAAAATCCTTCAGCCAAGTCAAATTTGAAGACTACTTCAGGGAAGAAAACAGAGATGCTCTTTTGGAATTTACTGAGAACACCTAGATCTCCATGCAGAAAACATGGAGTGTTTTGGTGAGCACAAGATGTTAAAGCCATGGGTTTGCATCTCGTTGATCACATACCCTTTCCAGCTGTAATCTTTTACTCCAGGACATGGGCTCAGACCTGACTCAGAGGGAAGAACACCTCTAACCAAACTGCCAGCAAGAGCTCCTGGTGCATAGGTTTGTTACTCACGCACACCTCCCTTCAGGGGGGAGTGGTTGCCCATCCATTTACTGTCCAAATTCAACCTTACTTAATTTGCGAATTTTGACAAAAATCACAGCCTGAGGTGGTGTAGCTATGTAACTTGTACATTAAGCACCTTTCATTAAAGAAAGAGTAAATGGAGTAACCTATTAATTAATACATCTTGCAGGGCCTGAAAAATGTGAAAACAAGCAAACATTTCATAATACATATAAAAGGCTTTTCAATTAACATCCTGTTTTGAATACACGGCTGATCCACAGCAGCCCCTGGCAACAGTCTGCCAACATCTCAGCCCAGCATGCTTAGACACTTCTGGCAGTGCTTCCATTCCTCTACACATCAACAACAAGCCTATTTATTATCCAGCTTGCCTGATCTATAGTGCAATGTGGCCAGGACCTGAAGCTATTTCCTTAAAATTGAATGAGTCACGACATGAAAATGATTAATCAACACGAAGAGGTTTAAAAGCTGTGAGAAAACTGCTCTAAGTAAAGCCTCTGTAAAGCAAGGATTGCAGCATTCAGAAAGCTGGGGCTTTCCACAGGCGGATAGTACTGGGATGTTTTGCTATTTCTCTCTCAACATTGTGATAAAAGCAGTAGACAGATAGACAATGGCTATTCATCTCTGACGCTACAGTCCGAGAGATCCACAGGGTACAGCTGTACGACCTTCTGAAGGCAAACACAATCTTGCTGTGCCAGTGGTCCAAGCAGAATTGAAAACATGTCAGTGCAATGCCAAGACCAAGCTAACACACAGTGCATCTTCTCAGGGTTCAAAAGCAGAAGCAAAGCAAACCCACGTCTACCTGCGAGCCGCTGTTGACACTGACATGGTATGGAGGAAAACTGCATGTAAACGCAGTAAATGAGACGGATTTACTTTTGCTACAATAAAGAGGTACCTTGCACCAACCTCCATTGCTCAGCTGACAAGAAATACAACAAACTAGGGAAGGTGCTGGGACCTGACTCCCATGCCTTCTGGAGCCTCAAGGTAATTAAAGCGCAGACTTAGCCAATATCAGAAAAAAAGGATGCTAGTCATCATTCTAGTGCTCACCCATGCAAATCAGATGGCAGTATTATAAGCATTAATGCTCTAAGAGAGGCCTGGCACTGAAACGGTGGTAGACTTTACAGTTAGTTTATGCGTCTTAAACTGCAAAGGTGCTATTGAACATTGCATTATATAAAGGGAAGAGAAAGAGACAAATTCAATAGTTCTGAGGGCTGGCATTCAGCTACTCTACTGTGAAAACAAGGCTAAAACAAAGCAGCGCACTTAGGCACAAGTAAATACAACACAAAAGTATTTGCTGTCACTCAATTAAAAAACATTTCCTGTGCTACAATAATACGTTTGCAGCGGTGAGAGCTCTTACTTAAAATTCCCCTCATTATATCTATTTTGTAATATGCATGTTAATGTTAAAAAACATTTATATATGTATACACACATATATACTTTATCTATGGAATTCCTTTCAGTTTTTAAGAAAATGTTTTGTTTCCAAATGCTGCCATTGTTATAGCCTTAGACAACAAGAGCTTAATTACAGCAGGGACTCCTTGTCTGCAAACATTAAATCTTCAAGTGCTGAATAAATGTTGGTATTTGTAACTTTTGCCAAGCTAGTAAGGTCTGAGATCTCCAACACATTTCACATGAAAATGAAAGAACAATTAGATGACAGTAATTTCTGGGCACCTATCACCTGGCAATAACCAGTGATCCAGAGGAGTATAGTTAACTGTTTTGGCTGAGTGAAGTGGACAGTCACTGATTGGACTCTTGATTTAAACTTAGGAAAACAAAATGTTTTCCTTGCCGTCTCTTTCTTTGCTTCCTCCTTGCATCCTTCATATTAGCTAAATTGAGTTACAGTAGTCCTGTTTACTCAGCAAATCTCTTTCCAATACATTTGAAAAAGCCAGGGATCATCGTCTTAAACAGATTCAAAATAGCACCTCCTCCAGACTTTGCAGTCTCCCCCTTTACAGCTCACAAAAGGTGGAGAAACTCAGGCTCAAAAGTAGATTGGGAATATCAGTATGTGTTTTGGAGTACGGAACCTACCATCCATAACAACGGTCAATGCGGTCACTCCTAAAGAAAAGGATACTCGGTGCTCATGACTTTACCAAGTCATCTACCAGTGGGAAAAAAAATCAGTAAGAAAACAGTGGTGATGATTTTACTTAAACTGGGCCTATATCCTTCTCTTTAACAGCTGACCTTGATGAAAGAGTCTCCTTAGAGATTTTAAGGAAGGCTGAATTTATAATGTAAGAGCTCTTGGCAGTTTTCATCACCTCAAATTACTAAGTGATTTCAATCAGTGCAGAGGACCTAGAAGGATGGATTCTGCACCGCATAATTGGCTCCTGCTTCCCTTGCAAGCTGCTCACACAAAATCACAGTGGGCAATTTCTCTTTTTCCAAGATGACCTTAAATTCAGTAAAGTGCAATACCATATCTTCTCCTTGTTAGTGTTTATATCCAAGTACATCATACATACGTGACTTATATCCTGTATTTGGGAGCGCAGGGTGATACAACTCCCTGTGGTCCCTTTCAAACTTATTTTCTATGAACACACGCAACAAGAAGTTGCAAGGTGTCCTGCATGCCTTGCATCTTCTGTTTAGTATCCTCCCAGATGCAAATGAAAGCCAGCTTTAGATCTGGAAACACGACCTTAACAAAGGCAACACATAAAAGAAGAAACAGCTAGCCAAAAGGCTGACTTCACCTTTTACTGGGGGTTCCTTCCCTCTCAATGTAGAGGATTGCTTCCAAACTTGGCTGGATTCAACACCAGTTCCAAGTTTATCAACTGCAATATTACTCTCCACTGATTAAAGGCAATTTTTACTGTAACTATTCCTATCAGGCAAAGATGTTCCAGTTGTTATCTGCATTTTAAACAGCTCCAGAGGACATCGCTCAAGTTCCTTCTATTTAGAAGTGAAGATGAGATTCATTCAGCAACTGTAATTATCAAACGGCCTGTCTGTAAGGTAAGCAAGACTAGCAAAAACTCACCACATAAGTGTGCCACCCATTCCACTTCCTCTTCTGTGGAGCTTTTCAAAGCTTTGCTGTCAAGTCCATAACACTCTACATGGTCACTGAGACACAGGCATTCCCAGACCGTTACAAATGATGAAGCTGCAATATAGGTAAGTAAACAGGACACGCTATTCTTGCAGGGAGCCTCTGGATACAAATCTCAGGTCAGCGTGAGCTTATCACACACATTGCTCTCTCCTTTCATTCTTCCAACAGAACAAAATCCTTCATTTACAATAGTTAAGACAAAATAGTAGAAAATACAATTCTTTGGAATAATTTCAAAATTTCCCTTTTTTTCTTTTTTTCTGTATTTTTGGCAAGTATAAGGCCATTAGAAACACATACTCAACTCTTCCCTACAAATCTGATCTGCAAAAATTTGGGTGTTTGAAATGTATAAAGTTTATAGCATACCAGTTTTGTGTTAACTCTGCTCCTCTACCTTTTCTAGATCTGAAGCAAAAATACTAATTGTTGCCAGAGACCGTGATTTAAAAAGACCTAAAAGCATAGACTTTGACCATGTTAAGGCTGACTGAATTCAAAGTGTGAGTCTTCCTGGATCAGCATGGTAGTCTACTGAAAAGATCTCATCCAACATATTAAAGTTTTCATTTTAACTTAGATTTCAGCCTTACTTTAGGCATTTCATTCAGCTTGGACAGCAGCAGAGTGGACAGCTGTACTTTGATGAATTTGTATATATTTCTAGTCAGTTCACTTTCATACATTATCACTAGTAAAGTACCGTTTGTGTGGCAAACTGTCAGGGTGCATTACTCAAAACCACCTTTTGCAATACAGTTTTTATACGGCAACAGAAATATTTCTTTTCATTTGAGGCCTGAAAAGGTTTTGGGGGGGAGGGTTCTCAGGGATTTTTATTTACTAGAACTCAGCTTGGGACAAAATTATAAGGCAGTGTTCCTTTAGGAAAAGAGCTGATTAACTGTAACCAAAACCAACACCATATTTATGCAAACTCAGATAAGGACAATGAAATCTCATACCTCAGAATATAAACAGTTGCTACAGTTGTCATGGGAGTATTTCCCCACTCACCACTCCATTTGCAAGGACAGGGTGAGTAAGGCAGGAGAGGAGGTGGTGCCTGATTCTGAGCTAAACAGAATGCAGAAGACAGACAGACAGATCTGCTGTAGTAAACCTTATGTTCCTTAGTTTTTGCCATCTGGCAAGTGATCCATGGCTCATGTGAAACGAGTGGGTGGTCACGGTCCGGTTTGTACTAGACATTTTTAGGGATCACGGAAAAACAAAACAAAACATTGCAATTGGCACCAACCGCTGCTCTTGTTAGTGGCTTTCAATGGGCGAAGGACCAAACAAAACTGAAGACTAAACCTCTCCCTCCTACAGAACTGGTCACAATTTCAGATGGAGATTAAAAGCAAGCTTGTATAAGAGAGGGAAAGTTTGCAATGCCTCTGGCTCTGTCATTTTGTTTGGGATAAAGAAAGCAGAGATTTTAGCCCTTAGGACAACCAGTGACTTTACCTTCCCCACTCTGATAATTCACTCTTCTATGAATATCAACTTTGGAGCCATGAAAGGCACATGAAATTTACAGCTCTGATCTCTTTTTTCTGGGTAGCTCTGATCCTAAAACCTTAATCTGACATTATAAAATATACATACAATAGATATTGTAATTTATTATAAATTATAATAATAAATTATAGCTGAAAAAAAAAAATCAAAATTTTTGTCTTAGCACAATAGGCTCAACCGAGGGATGGGTAAACAGCTACATGCAGGACACAGGCTGGGGCATGGTTGCCAGCCTTAAATTTGTTTTAATAACAGCTGTGGAAAGTGAAAGCTCTTTTATGAAACTTTATTTATAGATGAACAACAATGCTTAACAGCAGGTTTTCTACATTACGGAATTATGTTTCAAAGGTTATCCTGCTGAAAAAGAGCCAAATACTACAGCATTTACGTTGTTTCAAATTTAATACAATGCAGACTCTTCAAGCACAAATACCTTTAAAGGAAACCATATGGTAACAGCAGACTTGCTTTTCCTTAACAACCTGGAATGCTTTCATTCTGAACTTCAAGTTAAGAAGGGTTCAGGACTGGATACGTACAACATTCCCCTTATTTCAAAGAACAACACTGATTTAGCATATGGCGATAGTGTGAAACGGCACCATTGGATATTTTCAATTCAATATACCAACTCACTGAGCAACTTTAAATCATACTAAGTCCTGTTTGCTCAAATAGAATCAAAGCAGCTACAAAAAGGCAAGCCGCATTGTACTGCATTTCCAGCACCAGGGAATGAATATTGAAGTAATATTTATTTATTTTTAAGGATTGGCTTAGTAGCTTATAATTTTGAAGTAAAGGATTTAAACAAATAATCTTGTGAGTTCTCAACAGTTTTCCTTTTGCAACCCAAAATTTAAGTGGGAACACTAAGTATCCAGACAAAAATACTAAATAAAATACTAAATCTGACTAAATCAATAAGATTAATAAAAGAAAGAAAAACATTTTTTCTATAATCTCTTTAAAGTTTTAGTATTAGATATTATTTGCAACAACTGCGGAATAAACATTTACAGACCAAAGTTAGAATTTAGTTTATGGTGCCCCTCCACTTCCCTAGTTTTCAGGGATACACCTGGCTTGTCAGGATCCCAGGGGAGCTTGTAATACCAGCAGAAAAAAAAAAGGGCATTTTCAGACTTGCTGACTACACATATTTGACACAGAAGGCCATGTGTATGGGAGATTATGATTTTCGGTGATCGCTTTTCAGTATACAGCCACACATTTAAATTCATCACAGTAAATGTGTACTGAAGAATTCTAGATGTTATAAGAAAAGTTACTAGCACAGCAGAACAGTTAAATCTACACAGAAATGTATGTACAAATACACACTTGACAGTACTCTTTAATGAAAAATTAGCAAAGGCAAGGTTGCGTTAAGGTAAAATTACTGTGGTTTGCTTAGCTATGCTTTCTTTTGTTTTGGCATAGCAGTACACAGTCTTGAATCAACAGGAAACCTCTTTCATCCATCTCATGATACGTATCAGTGATGTGATGAAGTCTTTCAGAGGACATGCCATGTATCTAGGTGCTTAAAATATGTTGACATTTTAACAATGCATATTCTTAACCTATGTTAGTCTAGCAATAGCAGACAACTAGAAACCCTGGCAAAGCTGGTCAAAACCTGTCTAGGCCATCAGCAAAGACGACCCTAACTTACTTAGGTTTCCCCACACGTCCTTTTAGAAACGAACTTCCCAAACAAAAACACGGAATACCAAACACAACAGGTATACATCATTAAACAAATTCTAAAGCTCTATCTTCACTGCAGTCGGACTGCAGCACAAGCAGGCACACTGGTGCTAGCTTTCCTTCAACAACAGCAAAGAAGTGTGAGTGGCAGAGGCTGGAGGGCACACTGCTGAGGCTTGCTGGGAACACTGGGTACTTATGTAGGTAGCTGGTTCAGGTATGCTTGCTCACGCTGCAACTATGCCTGCAGCAGTGTTGTAGACATACCGTAAACGTACTGATCAGGAAATCAATCTGTTAGGGTCACATATTTCAAAAGCAGCAGTTTTTCCTTTGAAGCTATTACTTCTAAAGGAGAGATGAAAAATATATTGCTAATGTCCTGCAAGATCGTATATTTATCTGAATTCAACAAAGAAAAAACAGCATTCACGTTTGCACGATGGTTTTCCCTACTTGCAAAAAAAATTTCTCCAAATCTCATTGGACAACATTAGATTTCAGGACTGATCAGTCAACCACGAGCCTAAATATTTTTTAAAATAAACAAAAAAAATTATAAGGGAATGCTATAGAACTCAATTTGTTACAGCATGTACAGCTTTTCTGAAGTCATCAGACTTAGCTGGTATACAATTTTTAACCAGTGGGCAAAGCAGTCGCACAGTACAATTATCATAAAACTTGATAATGTTCTGAAGAACGGAAAAGAAAAAAAAACACCCCAAAAAAACCAAAACCCCAACAAGACCAAGCTGTTGAATCTCTTGCCATTATATACATCCAGCAATGCTCAGTGAAATAAGGGTAAAGGAAGGTCTCTGAACTGTTCTCTGCTGTCTACCCTGTTCTGTGGGGCTTGTTCCTCCCTTAAGGCACAAGTGCATAAATTAAGGATGGGTATTTCTTGACTTTAACAAACCACCCATATCATCTGTGGTTGTTCCAAACAGAGTAAGCCCAGGGTAATCACTATTACCAGCTAGAGAGAAATCACTTTCAAAAACTATTTTAATATCTGAAGTTGCTCATATAGTAGTTAAGGAAACTGCTTTGGATTAAAACACACAGCATGCCAAAAGCTGTTATACTGATATCTTAATTTCTACAGGTCTTTCATGCCAAAATAGGAAACTATACAGACCTAGTTCCATAGGCTTCCTGTAGGTTGGATTTCCACTAACATTTTACATGAGTGTAATGTGATGCTAATGCCAAATGGAAGATTCCCATTTTAATCTGTATTAGATCACTGGCACTATTCCCTTGAAGGTAGAGAGAGGCAGAGGGAATACAAGCAGCTTGTGGAAAGAGCGGATGGCACTGATTTTTCCAGTAAAGCTGTCCACCTAAAGACATCATGGAATTACAACCTCCAAGAAGTGTGCAAAATAAATAGAAATTTTATAATTTTTAACACCTGGATGTTATAGGATAACTCCTGTGGGTAAACATAAGTTCTCTAATGTCACTGAAGTGTAGCAACACCTGGGGTCGGAAGAAAACTGCTTTTCAACAGCATACGTGTTACCCAACTGTTCATCAGAAAAAGCCAAAAGCCATAATTTTTATAGCAAGGACAATATAAGTAAGGAAAATTCAGCAACTTAACTATAACACCAGTTTAGCAAGTAGCAATGTATGTGAAAAACTAAAAGAAATACTTTAATCTTAGCGACTAGTTTGGGCCTTGACTTCATATTTCTTCACAAAAGCTGCCTTTAAACCATTCAGCATTCTCCAAAACTGTATTCCAAGACCTGCTGTCCCACCATGATGGGGATGTCCTACATACCAAGCGTTTCTGTGGAGACTGCTCTTCCAAACACTGTCCCAGTCCCATTGTCTCTCTCCTGGACTATTTGGGAAACTCATAACCTGATACCCGGCAATGCCAGCACTCCAGACTGACTGTAGCACAAAGCACGCTGCTTTAAAACAGACAGCACACCCAGTCCCAGTCAGTTCTGGAAACATTAGTGACAACTAGTTAGGAAAAAGTTCCAAAAGAAAGAAAAAAGTCAGTTTTAATGACTGAAGAGATTAACGAAATATTTAAAGAAGTAACTGCATAGCTTCTTTAAATAACAACTCAAAGCATAGGAGGAGACACATTAGACAGTAAGTATGTAAAAAACCACCATTATCAACAGAGAAATTATTTATTCTTCTGTAATGAACTGTACGTTGGAGGGCATTTATTTAATCATTTATACTTACCTCAGAGAAAACTGCCCAAAACCAAAATGCATTCTTTTTGCCTGAGTGAAGCTTACCAGATGGCTTTTTAAAAAAAAACAAACAAAAAAACAAAAAAACCCAACACTACATCTCAAGGTAATGGAGTATCAAGGTGAAGAAAAGCACTGAAAAAAAATAAACAGTGGAAGAAAACCAGCAGATGTTTAGAGCACTGGACAACTCAGACCTACTAAGGAAGGATGGAGGGTTAAGACAACCCTGCCAGGACTTGAGTTTATAGTTCTAGAAAAAACAGGATTTAAAATGCAACCACATAAGAACAGTCTCTACAATGCTATACTGGACATGTTGACATACCCTTCTTAACAGCAAATTGTATCACATTTTAAAAAACTTGACTGGAATTTTGGAAGCTAATAGGGAGAAGACATATTTAGTAGCAGTTGAAAGCTGTTGCTTTTTAATCACATTTTGTTGTTGCATTTTAATCACATTTTCTGTGAGGGCACTAATGAAATAATATTGGTAGTTGCTCCTAGATCTTTCAATTTTGAAAAAGAAACCTTTCTTAGCATCTAGTTCATGTAAATTGTAACATCCTTTATGCTTAAGGTATTGCTGGAGTTCAACACCAACCATAAGGCAGGCCTATTTGATTGCTTGGAGGTGACTGGTATCAAATGAAACACATTCTTCTGGTACAGCTACAGGAACTGTTAAAACCAACTGCTATCAGAACTGCCAAATCTGCAGGATCACTGAAGCCTTCAGGAAAACTTTGGAAAAGATCACCTATTTAGCAGTATTTCAGTTCATATCTATAGCCATCTCGTAACAAAATATGATTCAATTACAATTTTTTAGTAACTGCTTGTATAATACACAAATGCAGCAACAACAGCATGATCAAATCTAACACGACAAGAGCATGCAGAATGAGAGACTGTGGTTTACAGATTAATGTTCAGGCTGCTGCTAAGCCCCCATGGATCTTAGTCAAACAGCCCCAATCCAGCAGCAGGTACCGATCCACACGCACAGCCCAGAAGGCAGACATCTGTCCCAGAAGCTGATTATGAGCATCTGCCTGTATTAGGTGGATTCAAACTCACAACCCTCACTTCAAAAAGAAAATGTTCTAGTCAAACTGTGACTTAAGCTGAAATCCAGACTCTCTATGCCCTTCTGTTCATCTTTGGCCTCTGCAGAGCCAAAAAATAAACAGGGAAAATTCTTAGTGCTGAGGACTATGCAAAAATGAATCCTGATTCTATAATACAGTCAGGACGGTACTCCTCTTACCCAAGCACCAGCTTATATATAGATGTCAATTACAAAATGTCCATTTGCACAGAATACCACTCTGAGCAGGATCTAGGACTGTTATTTCAAAACAGTGCTCTAACAAATTAAAATCAGACTCTTTGCTGTTCTCTCCCATGTCTCAAGAATCATGCCTTACGCCTGCAGTAGACCCTGTTCCTGCCACGCTCGCCCTTACAGGAGTCCAGTATCTAGACCTGCAGACCACCATCATCATTTGCATTACATTAGCATCAATAAACTCCATTCACAGATCAAGATTGTGCTGTACATCCTGCACTGTACAACCCCAGGTGAATATACTGACACCACACTCAACCCACCTATCCTGCTCCAGAAAACCTTCAGTGAACAATTATGCAGATAGCTCCAATGCAATTGTGTCTGCTGCATGCAGGGCATATGGAAGTAGCCTCTCTTCAGAGTTGGGTCAGATCAATGGTTTCTCTAATCCAGTACCCTGTCCCTGATAGTGGCAACAGGAGAGCCCATCATACCTTAGAAAGTGGCTGGGCTATTCCTCTTGAACTTCCTTAGCAACTACAGTCATTAAATTAGGGATGTCAGAGGGTGTACCTCTAGCTGTCACCTTTACAATCTGTTTATGGCATGTGTTCATGAATTTGCCTGATCTCATTTGCACCACCTGATTTCTGGATGGGTTCTCCTTAGGTTTTTTTCAATTTTTAATAATGGAAAGAGAAATCTGATTTTAAAATTCTTCTAACAGTTGCTTCTGGAATTAACAGAAACACACTCTTCAGCCATCAGTAACACAAGTCTTCCTCTACCTGTAGACTCCTCTATTTGCAGATTTCCAAGCTACTCTTGGGTAAGACACTATTTGTCCAATTCTTTAGTTTAACAGAGACTTGCATGTAGAAACTTAATCTGTAATAAGATAAAGGAGCTAATGAACATCAGATTTAAGGCATTCCTTGAGTAACTGAAGTTCTTACAGAGATGTATGCCAGGATGAATATAGCAAAGCCAAAAAAGCTGATATGGGATAAGTCAGCCCTAAGGTTCAGCTGCTACATCTTAGTGTATTGTGGCTTTGGTACTTTCTTAATTCAGTAAAATCAGAAATGGATCTACAAAACAAAGTGTAATTATTTCTAGAGCAGAAACAAAAACCCAAAACACTGTGTAGACACATAGATTTTAATACATAGTGTACTGCTTCCACATTAGTGACCCAGACTATGGACACCACACGATGCACTACGCTATAAGGGGTCTGTAGTCCCATTAGTTGTCCTGGTGAATCCACGGCTCAAATGCACGTTTGATACACCCAGGTAATGCATGCTCACATTTCTGCACATCTGCCTTTTCAAGCCAGGCCCATTATTCATCAGCCTTAGGTACACACGCGTTGTTGTTAAAGAAAAACTACAGAAATGCCACCCAGCTTACGCAATCAACCATTCATTCCTGTGTAAGTCATAAAACATTACTACCCCTCTTGTAGATAGTAACCAAAATATTGGGGGGGTAAGGCTCAGATTCACCTCACATAAGTAATTAAGTGAACGGCATAGGTTTGGGATCCTTCCCTTCTCAGGATGCCTTTAGAGTTATGGGGAAATAGATGCAAGGGAGCATTATTTCTTAGGGGGAACAGAGACAGCAGGGGCTAATGTGTATGTATATGCTGTGCAGTCCATGTGAAGTTTGACATGAAAAGGATGTGCTGCATAGACCTCAAGCTGGCAGGTAAATCAGTCACAGATGAGATAGACTGTCTGTGTGTGATGTCATCCATGGTCTGTAGACACAGATCCAGTGTCCTGCTCTAACTTTTAATCAGATAAAAGAAAGGGCTCACAGCTTAATGTTGAAGACTCAGGGAGCCTCTCTAAAACTTTGCATGAAGTCAAACATTTACTCATTTATGTCACCTACAATACAAAACTGCCATCGCTTGGTAAAGTAGTCCAGTCACTACGAAGCTGGATTGTATTTGAAATGGCAAACTACAGCTGAAGACCACATAGTCCCAACGTAACATCCTGATTCATCCACTCTCTCCCCCTTGGTCTTGACAAACACCACATCAGAGACTGCAACAGAAAGGTACTGGTTAATGTTTACACTGCTCAAAGCCTCAGTGACATTGCTCATTTTCTCAGGCTCACCCACACTAACAGTAAATATTGGTTTCATGGACAAGGAAAGTGCCACAAAAGAAATAATTAAAAACAACTAGAAGATGATTACTGCTTTGTAACTCCAACCCAGAAACCTGAAACTTGAGTAGAATTCATTTTATTTTCTTTAATGAATTCCTCTGCTTCTGCCATGCAGCTAATTCAACACATTTCCTCCTGCTCTGATTATTAAAAAGGAAAGGCAGCTAGTATAAACAAAGAGCAGCATTATCGCCTTCTGTGACACCAAAGTATTTTTCAAAGCTACAGGTGAACAATGAGCAGTGAACTTACTGATCCCTTGGCAGGATGGGCATACAAAAGTTGCCGTAGTGCAATCGCTACCCAAAAGGCATTATTTACATGCAATGAGGTTTGGAGAGTTGGGACGTAGTGAGACAGCACTGCAACAACAGCAGGAGAGAAGTATAACAGATCCAGACCACCCTACATGGGGGCACAGCTCTGCCCCTGTCTCAGTGCTGAAAACATCAACTCATAATACTTTTTCCTTTATCTTCCAGCCCTTTGAAACCATACCTACACAGGCACATGTATTATAAATTCACTCAAGTCAATTTTAATTCATGCTACTTCAAATAATAATGAAGGTGTTCAATCAGTTTCACCTTTGTTTCTGGTACAGCACAGACTGCAGTGAGACCTACAGTCGCCCAACAACTTCAAGTAACAGCAAGTTATGTCAAGAAAATAGTTGTGAACTATTCTACTATTCATTTTACTTGTCTACTTCCTCACAGATCAAAACAAGTATTAGTAATATGAACTGATCCTGTATTACATGAGTTCGGCGAAAGTGGAAACACTTTTTTGAACACTTATTCTTACAAACCCCTCAAAAATACAAAACTAGACTGAGACTTAAAATCTCACCTATTGTATTGGAAATATTTTCCTAGGCCAGCGCAACAGAAAACTTCAGTGGTCAACAGATCAGACCTTAAATTCCTTTCCTTGCAAAGCACTTAATTGCATGCTATCAAGCAAAACAAAGTAGCTTTAACCACAGGATAAACTTCCTAGGAGTTTTAATTGGATTAAATCAGTTTCTATACAATTAAAGCCTCAAGACTTGTATCTGCCATTTCTAAGGGTGAGGGATCACAAATGAAGAAAACCCCCCTCTAGCTTCAGAGTAAAACAAAACCACAGGCTCCAAACACCTTGCTGCAAACACCACCTGTGTCCACACAGACCTCTGGAGCAGGCCCCTCGGCAAACTCTCAGACCAAGGGTCTTAAAGCCCAAACACCCACGTATTCCAGGTATCACCCTGAGCTACGCACAACTGTGTCCATCTGCACCCATATGCCTGATCGCTGCCATGCATCTGACCCAAGTCCACTGAAATCCTTTCTGCAGCCTAGGTCAGGCTCCCAGTTCCTCTAGCTCCTAGATGCCACCTCAGCCATGCCTGCTGCGGAAGGATGTTCCAGAAACTCAAGCCGGAGAGGAGCAGGTTACACATCTGCAGCTAAAAGAAAGTAACAGTCATAACCCCATGGCATAGTATTTCAAAACGACTTTGTTGTACACTGCGCACTCGTGCTGACAGTCGCTGCTGACTTGGGTAACGAGCACGGCTTTGTCCAGCTGATGGCTGACCTGAGCAGAAGGCGTTTCAGTTGAAATTTAACTTCTGTGCACAAGATGTGTCATACTGCTGGAAAACCAGCGATGTTGCAAGTGTGGGAAAGTCCCACGCCATTGGCTTGTGTGAAAGTCAGTCTACAATCCATAGCCTAGAAACAACAACATTATCTAGCCAACGGCAAACGGCAGTCATCTATTGCTCAAGTGTTCTCAGGGCTACAGAGCCAAGACTGGAGTTACACAATCAAGATAACTTTTCTACTCCGCCCTACTGGGCAAATGCCTGCACGTTTTCATCGGGGGGTGGGGGGTGGGGGAGGGTGTGCGGGAAATCAATATTTTCTTAGCTACACCCTTGAAGTTTCACTCTGCACGTAACGAGAGAAACTAAACAAGGAAATGTCGATGGCCATTTTCATTGGCATGGGACTGAGGGCTTCAGTCATGCTGTAGGCCATATCCAGCAAAACCAGGAAAATGAAGGCGAATTAAAATAACTATCATTTACAACTGCATCAGCTGCACACAGAGAGGCCTACAGGAATACCCAGCCTATTTTCCTACCAATAAAGCACTGTCTTCTCTACAGTATATTTTCCAGTATATCAACCTAGTCTGGTTTTAAAAGTTCCAAATATGGGAAATTTTGCCAGCTCCAAGGAAAATTTACCACATCCTTTCACTGGTACTTGGATCTTCAGCCAGTTATAGTCACATGTACAGAACTAAGCCAAAAAGTTTTATGCAACATATGCTTCATCCAATACAAATTATGTCTAGATCTAATGCCATAAAGCCATTTGAAAAGTGTAGGTTAGAAGAGAATATTCAATGAAAATTATTTCCATGTACAAACATCTTTCTAAGGATCTCTAAGTCAGTCTTTATTGACTTCAAACAAAAATGGAAATCAGGAGATATTAAGGTAGCTGTATGTATTCTTTCAGAAATTAGGAAACCTGCAGGTAGAATGATTACTGTCATTACTTAAGACTATATAGAAAACATAGAGCAAAGCCAGGAACAGGACCAAACCTGCACAGTACCCTAATTTACTGATTAGATTATGGATTTTCAAGCTCAAAGGTGGCAAACACACTTCAAGGGGCCATGACCATCCTTTCTTTAGGATATATCAAGTACAAAGCCAAAACTTTACCTCCTTAAAAAAAAAAAAGAAAAAAATAAAAAGGAATACCATATGGAAAAATCCGAGCAAACCATTCTATTAAACCGTATCTGGAGGAAGTGGTAAATAGCTTGAAGACGTTTCAGATGAAGATGAAGTGAATCATTGTGAATTTCAGCAAAAATTGTTCTATAAAAGCATTACATTAGTATTGTTTTCATGCTTGGAAATGCTTCCCAGAACAAGGAGGGTTTGTCACTGGCCTTATTTTTTATTTTTCCTCTTCTTAGTGGAAGCTTCTTGCAGAGGAAGAGAAAGAAGACATGAAAGTACACATGGAAGTGAAATGTCTGCCCTCCTCTTTGTTGTCACCCGTTTAGAAAACTATAAGAGAAAAAGGCAGTGTTTTCTTTTAGAAATCCCATCTGTGAAAGACTTATGAGCCAACACAACTGTACAGCTGTGCAGAATGAACTGTGTTTTAAGGACTCTACCAAATAAAAAGTATTGTGAATCACCTTTGAAGTCCCAGTTGAGCCAATATTCTGCTTTTTGTCCACACTTAAACAGCATTATGCTTTCAAAAACTGAAGTTTTACTTCTTTCTTTAAAGGTCTGCTGACTTTCCCCCGCTCTGAGAAGGCTGATGTATAACTAGGATGATCCTCCTTCCCACCCAGTAACCAGGGATGCGATAGAAGTCAGAACATGCCTTCAAGCATAGAATTTAATTTCAAAGTTCTCAGTCTTTACCACAAGTCTTTTATTTGTGGTAAAGCCACAAGTGTTTTACCAGATCTAGCTACAGTGAAAACAACTCAATGGATATAAATATCATCACACATTTGCAGACACTGGGCAGAACCCACAAATCTTTCTTTCTGGACAGCAGCCAGTGGGAGATTCAGAGCCTGTAAGGCTTTGCGAAAGGAAACAATTCAGCCTCCTATAACAAATGTGCTGTCCCTAAAGAATGGTGTCATGGAAATCAGAGCACATAGGAACAGGATTTTTAAAAATTACATGCTGCACTGCTAACCAGCTTTCCAAACAACCCCTTAAAAGTAATTTTATACTGAGCAGTTATATTAAATGTATAAAATTATAATAAATCCTCTCTTCACATCTCTTTATAAGTAGGTGTACTTCTCTGAATTTAAAAGCTACTTCTTGGGAAAGATGGCTAATACTTCCCCTCTTGAACCCAGCTGTATGTTAAAACTGTTGTTTCTACCAGAAAACCAAAAGGGTAAGTGACATGAGGAGGCTCCATAGCTTTTTTCCCTTGGTGATTCCTGCCTAACATACTCAGTTTACAAATCCATGTGGTCAGGTGGCCTTTCTAAATACTACCAGGCTGTAAATTCTACATGGAGTCATGTCTCTGACATCACAGCAGTAATGAAACAATATTTCACTTGAAACTTAAACATTAATTCATGAAAGAGAACACAGTCTGGCTTTTCTTAAAGTTGTGCATGTCCTCCTGAACTAATCTACAAGAAAACTTATTTCTGTAAGTAAAATGAGCATATCTGATTTCCAACATGATATATAAACTAATATCAATTTAGTCAAATTTCTGACCAAACCAACACATTAAACACACCCCCTTCCAGGAAAAGAAGTGGAGAAAATAAAAAGAAAAAAGGAACTAATTATCTTAGTTGAAAAAAAAAAGAATTAAATGTTTCTAACAAAGATTCTATGCATGTTGTACCCATACATATCAGTTAAAATTTTACTCATCTATTTCCCACGTTATCCTCAGCATCCTTCCAGCTGAAGAGGTTCACTCTGGCACATACATTCACTAAAGAAGCTGAAGGAGTGTTACAAACAACAAAGAACAAACCAAAGTGCCAAAGTCAGTAAGGCACATGGAAGGGGCAGAATCAGACTCCAAATAAGCTAAAAATTAATAGGTGAGGAAGAAATAGTTCATCTCCTGTGAACATCTGTTTAATTGTGCAGGTTTGCAACAGGGCTGAGACCAGACCTCTAGATAAAACTGGACTTCGTTGTTTTCTACGTCAACTTCTCTGTTATGCAACAACTTCAAATAACTTAAATAATAAATTAATAGCCTATAAATATTGTTGTAACATTCCTCTCTAACACACACACCTGCTTTCGGTCCTGTTCACATTTCCATTCGTGCACTGTATATACAAAGAGAGTGTTTGTGTCCTTGAGTGAGTAAGAGTATTGAAATCAAACCAAATAGTAACCCCCAAAATTACATAGAGGTTTTTATTCCCTGTGTAAAGGCAAGGAGTCCTTTCAAGCTAACTCTACACATACATCTTAGTACTGAATTGCAAAATAATAGTTATTAACAAACGATTACCTCCCCCCATATGAAAACTCTACCACCTTAAGGCAAGCAAGGCTGAACACATGGACCGCATTAAAGAAATCTGCTATTTGAGAAGCAAAACAGACAGAATGCACCTATTGGCCTGCTCCAGCCCCTCTGCTTCCAGTGCTCTCTTATTTTACAGACTAAATTAACAGTACAATGTTCTTAAATGTTAATCACGATGATTACCTTCTAAAAAGCACAAGATAAAGATTTTTTATTTGTACACATAAAGCTTTTATCTAATCTCTGACACTGAACACTGTGTTTGATTTGGTTATGGGAGACTCAGTGAAAACTTCTTATAATCCACCTTCCTGCACTTTAATGCAGATTCCTTTCTGTCATGGTTTAACCCAGCCAGCAGCTAGAACCACGCAGCCACTCGCTCACTCCCCCCAGTTTGGATGGGGGAGAGAATCAGAAGACTAAAAGTGAGAAAAAAAAAACAAAAAACCAAAAAAAAACAGAAATACCCACTCCACACTGCAAATAAATTATGCCACTTGTCTGTGGCAGAGGGCATTAGGAGCTTCTGCACCAGACTGCACCACAGCCGTTTAGCTGGCCAGCACTGTGGTCTCTCGGGCCCTGCTGAGCAAAAAGGTGGGCTTATACAGTGATACCTTCTATCCTGATGTGTTTCCACTTCTTCCTCATTGTTCATTACTGTCCATTTTATTGCAGAAGTGACAGGGACGTGCGACGTGAGAGCCACAGTATGGTTACAGCTCTTGTGGAAATTTCTCCTGCAATTTTAGGCTAAGGAGTGTCTTACACTTAAATATGTATAAGGAGTATCTCCTAGACATCGGCTAATATTAGATTACTTCCAAATAGATGATGTCTATTGGGAAAAAACCCAAAACTGTAAGACGCGTTATTGAGCATGACATACGGAAGAGACTAATTCACATGAAACAGGTGTTATTAACAGCATTTAATAGCTTACTGACATTACCACCACTTAATGCTCAGATATCACAAGGATAAAAAATAAAGTACAAAGACCTATATACAGCAGAAGAGCATAATAAGGTAGCTGTTCCACATGACAGAAGCGGCTTATGGATGCAGCTCCAATGGCAACTGCTACTTTATTTGATCTCAGTGTTATTTTCTAACTTGGGGCTTCTTATTTTATTCTTCTAAACTACAAGCATGATATAACTATAGTTTTATTGCCATACTTAAACCAATACAGAGCTACTCAGTTAATATTTTCATGTTACGCTACAACACCTTCACTAGAACTTGGCACTACTGGTTAGACTGTATCTTAGTCCCGGATAGGTTTTGGATTGAAGTCATAAAGAGAGTGAAAATACTAAGTGAGGGAGAGGAGAGGACAGCCCTATTACAAGAAACCACAAGCTCAGGAAAGCTATCTAAAGAAAACAAAGCTGTTCAAGTAACTGTTCTTCCCTTTCAGAAATAATGAAACTTAAGCCAGACTATCACAAACTTGTAGAAGAAAACAAAAAGCTGGAAGCTACTAAGAAGGTACCAACTAATTTCTTAAGTAGTTCTTCTTTGCTGCCAAAATAGAAAACAAAAGTAGTAAACCCCAAAATACACACACTTTGCAAAGTCAAAACAGCCTAACAAGTACCAGGAGAGACCAGCTCTCCTTTCTGCTTTTAACAGAAAGCAAGTTCTCATTCATATCCTAATGGGTGACAGTAAGGGAAGGTGTGAACAGCTTTTTCACCAGTAAGTTTTGTAGTTGTGCAACTTACGGTTTTGATCATAAATGCAAGAATACAACAGTCAGGAAACAATTTCTTTGCCTCCAGCATCTCCTCTCCCTCTGAAGTATTAATTTGACTACTGCCAGAAACTGTGTGCTGGTTTTGTCAGACTGGCTACATCATGGCGTGCATTAATTCGAGTTCACAGAATTTGGGTAAGTATGAAAAGCACTGCTCTCAGACATTTCTTGAAGGATCACTTTAATAACTTTCTTTACTTCAAATATATTGTTTGAGGGTTTTCACATAAATGCAGCCTAACCTTTCAGCGTAACATTGTATGTGATACTTCAACTCCTTGAATTTTTTTTTTTTTGGTCTGCACCCACCACTGTAAAAACAGCTTCAGGATTAAAGCCACAGCCAAGCTCTGCCTACGTGCCACAGGAGAAAAGCAACATGGCCACCTGATCAAGATTAGAAAGATTACACACATCAAAGTAGTTAGAGTGGTTAATCTGCTACTACACCTACAGTAACTGGGTGTAGCTGCGCCCTTTCTAACAATGTCAAGGTTGTACTCATTTAGTCATCCACGACACATGAAAAGACAAATAGTTTCTGGCACTGAAACCTACCTTGGTCTGTTCAGAGCACGTGGGTATCCCAACAATGATTCAGAGCAGGAGAAGGTTGAGGTCACTCCTCGGCCAGACATGACGACTGAGGACAAAAATATTTTAACTCCCTGTGGGCTGGTTTGATTTTGTTTTAAACCAATGCCTCTGGTAAGCAGAAAGCAGCAATTCATTTAGTGAAGTAGAGAATAATTTGATTTCTAAACTTAACAGACCTTCCTCTACAAGAGACAATTACTCAGAACAAATGCACAGCACAGCTGATTCAACTGGACCTGGAACAGTAGTAAAGGCAATCCTCTCAAAAAAGCTCAACTTCTGGTAGCTTAACGTATTTTTAATTACTATTTCAACTAAAGGACATAATTTGCCATTAACTTATTCACAGATGTCTCTAAAAATTAACCAGGATAAAAGCAATTTTGATTTCTGTATTTACTCACAAAGAGGCATGCAAGATACCAATTGCAAAAGAAGCTCCTACATTCACCATCCCACCATGTGCTTATCTAACCTAGATGCAGAAGGAGCTGAGGTGGGAGTGGCAAGCAATGGAAAAAGGAATACAATTTACAGTTAATGAAAAAAATCAACATTTCCATTTTATGCATCCTATGTGCACCAACTGAGCACTGCACAATTAACTATATAAATGAAGTATTAAGTACAGATATTTGGTGACATACACTGACTCAAGAATCAGACGCACACAAAATATTAATAATTATTCCATGGAAAATACAAGAAAATAGCAATACTGACAGGTTATGAGCAGTTCACACAATTCTGATGCACAGCTTTATCCCGTTCTAATACCATTAGTTTTTACTAAAATTAATTCAGAGATAAGTATTCAGAGACACGAATAGCTCTTTTTCTGTTAAAGAGAAAATTGAAGCTTTCCACAACATTGCATTTCTCCTATACTGTATGTTTTTATCTGGTACTGTTAGCAAATATTACGTGCACTGCTGAACAGCTGTATTGTGTATGTCAGCAATGCTGACAGAAAAAAGTAAATGCTCTCAAAGCATGTTTTGGTTTCTTCATGATGTAACAGCCTACAGACAAACCATTAATAACTTTCAGGGTCATATGTTGAGTCAATCTTTATTATGTTAAATGAATGCAAATCTATAGAAGCAGTCATGAAACAAAGCTGAAGCACTGCATATTTACAGTCACAAACACCACAGCACAGTTTGGGGCAGAAATTAAGAATGTCACAAACACATGAAACTCCAAGAAAATGCAGCAGGCAATGCATACTGAGACATGGATGTAAGACACCCACTCTCATGGAAAATGTTACTTACTAACTGCAGAATTTGGACACCATAATGATAGCACTTAAGGAAACATGATTTTTTACTAAAAAAAATGAATTAGAAATCATTACTTTTCAGATGTGAAAGAGGAGTTTTAAGTGAAATTCTGGTTTTCCACCCTAGCAATTGAAATACTTGAATTTCTTGACTACATATACGGTGGCCGTCTTTTCATTTTCATCTGTAAAGTTCACTGCTCATTTTTCCTGCGTCCCATACACAAAGTCTGAAGTCAAGTGAATGTCCATATTGAAAGGAGATGTAAAACATTACAGCCTGAGCTGCACATTCCAGATTAAGAGGTGGTTGTTGGACACTTTGTAGTTACGCTGCGAGTCCACATCATCATGTTTAAACATTCTTAAACAGAGAGCTTATGCCACACTCCCAACTCTTAAGTAAAACTGAGTGCGCAACACTTTGGCTGCCAGAAAATCTTTTATATATTATATGCAGAAATACAGTCAAATATGCCATTTTTTTACATGTGTGCTTTTAATACTTGAAAGTTTTAACATATTCTTCCAGCAAGTTCGGACCTTCTCATTTATCAAACAGCCCCGCTGGCTTAGGCAGTGCTTCCACAGATGTTTCTCTGTGGAGCAGTGACAACCTAAGCAGTTCACATCAGTACTATTTCTGCAGCGCCACATGTCAAGCTAGGGAACTGGTCAAAATTTAAACTAAACCCACCATTTCTCCTTTTTATACAGTTTTTTAAAATTAATTTGGGGGGGTTTTGACCCAGTTCATAGGTGGCCTCCAAAAAAGCTGTACCAAGCCAACTGAACAGAGAAGGGGAGAAGTGCATCACCGAAGTGACATTTCAGAGGACACCAGTAAGTGTTGGGTGAAGACACCACGAAGACTGCCACAGCCATTTCGGCACTGCTCATGGAAGGGAACGATCACTGTGGGGGCGGTTACGTGGTGCTTCTGCTTCAGCAGCTGAGCAGGCTTGAAAAACTGCCAACTTTGCTTACCTTCAGCTACTCATCGTCTCATGCCACATTTTTTCAGAAGGTTATTTTTAGCCTGGATTATTTCAGTAAACTATTTCACTGCACAACACCATAAACCCTTAGGCTGGCATTGAAGGGGCTGTGAAGTGCAGCACAGGGAAGGGAGCTAATATCCACCTCTTTAATTGGCTGCACAACAAATACCAGAACTACTTGTAGATACATCTCATGACTGCAGTTTAGCAAGAAGCTTAAGTAGATACATTAAATTCAGTAGATCTGCTTCTAAGTTCAAGGTTCATTTTGCATTTTGAGATTGTTTGCTTTTTGGATTTATTTTTAAACCCTGAATCAAAAGCTATATTCACCTCTAAACATGTTAAATCAAATGCATGAATAAAAGAAAATGTCCACCTTTCACCAATACGTTAACAAGGAAAGTTTGCAGAAAGCAGGAATTCTGGTTTCATTAAGCCACCTGGTGTAGTTAGTACAAAACCAAAAAGCCTTTCTGGCAAGCCCTTCTTCAGTTAGCTCAAATTTGTATTCTTATTAAGAACAACATACCCTCTTTAGAGCTACAGGATGAGAATAAAGTAAAAAACCAGAATTTTGAAAAAAATTAATCTGACTTCTAGAATAAGAAAAGCATTTTAAAGCTCCAAAATCACTTCTCCTGTGATATGTCAATAAAGAGAAAAGATCACAGAAAACATGGAATGGTTCAATTAGTCCACTGATCAGTATTGTAAGAATCCTACTGTAGGTACTGTACTGACATACGTTCCAGTCAGATCACCTGCTACCATCTCAAATCTACACCAAGAATGTGAGTCTTCAGTTTCATTCAGGATTCATTTCAGAAGCAAAATAAGCCATTTGTTGGGGAACATAACATAAACCTGAACAAACGGCATACACTAATGTGAAAGGAGACACAAGTATGAAGTAATACTAAGACAAGTACACAGAGAAAAAAGATAACTAGATGGACTAAAATCACATCAGTATTATCTTTTCTTCAGTAGAGTAAGTTAGGTAGGTATATCCATCTTGAAGATTACTGCTACAAGTCGTCCAAATTCTCTGACAGTGTCTGAAAAATGTCAGCAATAATGAAATTAAAACAGTATTATGCAAGACATCAATAAGACACCATCTGGAGTAATATGCATTTCAAAACAGGATAGTACTGCTGGACTGCAGTGTCAGGAAGTCCACTAAGTTCACACAGGAAAATGAAATCTCAAAACAGTGTCTTTGATAGATGCATCAACAGGCACACCGAGAATCAATTTCAACTTTCAGGGCACTCTAAATGCTGGACAACATCCCATGACCCCTACTCAAGTGTTTCCACTTGCTCATATTAACTTCTCTGTTCCCTGAACCCTGCACTGAGCCATTTCAGCACGCTAACCCTACAGAAAGTTAACCCCTTGTTTTGTTGCATGTATTTTCTTCTGTGTTAGCACATTTAATGGCTCAGCAGAAGACCAGATGAGCACTGAAGCCGGTGCAAAGGGAGAAGATGAGAAAACTGTCCAGAGATTACTTTTTTTTTTTTTTTTCTGGGCACAGTGAACACAGAACCTAGAGCAAGGTATGTCACAGGAGCAAAGCGCTGAGTGAAATGACCAGTGTATCAGCTCGCTTTGGTCCTTGAAACTGCAGCCTAAGTACATCTGAGTTCTCTTGAAACTTTTTAATGGGAAATTACAGAGAAGCTATTCACTGCTGCACATACAGCAGCAGATAAGGAGAACTTGATTGTATAGGAAAGTGAATTCGGAGTGCTTCAACACAGACCCAAGTCTGGCTTCTGATATAGTCCCCAAGGCAAAATAGACAAAAGAAGTATTCTTGTGTACACAAAAGAGCCAGGCACATATGACATTCCACTTTAAAATAAATATTTTTTTTTTAAATCACAAAGATCAAGCCTTACTCCCATACACTTAAGTAAGTATCCCTCAACAGCTATGAATTGCTCCTTTTTATTAGCTGGCAAGCAATGCTTTGCTAGCAGACACCAATGTTTTGCAAAGCACTATGTATACGCAGAAAAGACAAAGCAAGAGGCTCAAGTTAAAAAGTCACCTTGGAAAAGACACTCTTTTTAATAAAGATTAAAATAATTGAGAGTATTTGCATATTTAAGATGATGGTTTTCACCATTTTCTGTCAGGCAGCACAAGAGTTAAACAGCCAGGCTCACTGTTCTTGTGGTTATTTGCCCTGACATCGGTATTGGCAAGGGGAGATTCCAGTTACCTTTTTGCGGGGCTCAGCACAGATTACACAAAAGGCAGAGGAATTCACCCAGTCATCCTCATCCAGTTCTCCTCACCCCACTGAGGACAAGAAGGTTATCAGTCTGGAAGCCATGATTAGGGGTTTCTCAAGCAGGCTCTTGGCAAGAAACACTACATGAAACCTGTTTATTTTGTTTCCACGCCGCTATCATTGCCATTAAGCTCCACCCATCCCCAATACATGTTTATACAGGTGAATTGCCAAGGAAAGAAAAAGAAACGCTCCCTCTGCACCTGAGCCTCATGGTTTAATTCTTCACTTGCTCAGATTCATAAAACCTGATAAAATGCCAAAAAGAATTTCCTTAGAAGTAAGCAAACAAAGGACAATAAATGCATGACAAAGAGGTAGCAAACAAGGCTATGGGAGTTAATTATTGCCAAGGTTAAGTGTCCAATTTCTCATTCACAATACAGGTCTGGCTACCTGTGAACACGCCCAGGTGAGCCTGAAGGACCAGATGCCTCTGAAAGGAAATGACACAGTGGGAAAAGAAGCCAGGAGGCATCCCTGAGGTCTCAAGCCTCCCAAGCCCTTCGTCTTAACCTGAAGCTGGCTCTACAAAAGGGTAGGTATGAACATACGTGTAATTTTGCTCACCCTCTCTCCTTCTCATCCACCTTTTTGAGAGCACGTAACTTGGAATAAGGAAGGTCTGAGGTGCAAAGCCAGCCCACCCTGCAAAGCGCCAGGAATTTTGTAGAAGAGTCTGATTGAGAAGCAGGCAGGGAAGAAAAAGCTTCTTGTATCAGATTCTGAAATCATGACCTGCAAGCAAAAAGCCCCTAGAAGCACTGCAGGAGGTGACCATCTTTGACACTTCACTGGGTTTCTGCCAAAGGATTCAACTTCACTCCAAAAAAGAAAAAATGCAATGGGTGTTTTGGAGTCCTCCTTGGGCTTGGAGAAACAGATCAGCTCACTTGCATATAGGAAAGTCACTAATTATTACAGTATAGTCTTACAGCTGTCAAATTTGCGAGACAGAGGCAGCACTCAGGTCAGCAGAACAGGTGAGGGCTGATGCATCTGGCCATGTAGTAACACCTATGATCTTCAATGGCATGGAATCCCTCTCTAGGTCAAACGCCCCAAGGGCAGTATTTGTTTTCTTATTTCCAGATTACAGACTTAGGCTCACTATCTTTCTAATATTTTTCCAATCACTCTCTGTAGCGCTGATGCCCAAACCATGCTCTGGAAATTGGCAGCATTCAGCAGCCAGTGCCAGGAACCACAATTAAGAGAAAATGCCAAATTTGTTTCTTTTCTACGGCCTGTAAGAAAGTCTGAGAGTCCACAGTGTTCTTGTGGTGGAAACCACTACTTTTGGTATTGTTTAATACACATTAAAACATAAACTATCACAGGAAGTGATCAACTGCTGGCACACAAAGTCTGCGGTTAAACTTTGAACATGAGCTGTAATGCTATCTTAAAAGCTGCCTGATTACAATGCAGACTTCTTTCCTTTACATGCTTTATTGCTATTATACTGCCTATGCTGACTACTAACAACATTGCAGCTGGAGTCACCAGTCCAGCTGGTGAATGATCACTCCTCACATGTAAACCAAATATTCGCTAATTTATTCTTTCCCTACTAACTAGGAATCACAGCTGCAGTCTTAGGCACCGTCTGCCCTAAAGCGGCATATCTCTAGATTGTTCGTTCCAGTTAGCCTAAAAGCAAGGGCGAAAGTACTGCACACTGTATAAACTCTGCCTACCTACTGAAAGGTACTGGAGACAGAACTCTGTAACTCGAAGCAAAAGCCTGTATCTTTCACCAGTAACAAATTATCTAGTTAGGGAGTGGGAGAGAGCATTCTAGTGCTTAAGTCACATCCATGTACTTTTGCCTTTATTTCCACGGAAGCGGCTTTTTGGTTGACTGCAAGTGTTTTTGTTCGGGTGTAGCTTCTAAGCTGGCCTAAGCTTCCTAGACCACACCATGGGGAAAAGGAGCAGCCTCTTAACTTCCCGTGACATTTGCATGACCAGGTCCTCCTTTGCGTCAGCTGTCAGGTAGCTGACCAGTGATGTGGATGACAAATAACACTACTACAAAGATACTTACAGCAAATGGTGGACTGAAAAATCCTCTCCAGTAAAAAGGCTTCAATTCCGAAGATCTGTAAGATCCCTACTTAACCTGATGACCAAAGACCGTACCTAAAACTGCACACAAGCCAGAAGTGATGCGTTTAATACATCACCATGCTGCAGAAAAAGTGTTCATGATGCATATACTCAACTGGGCAGACTGAAGTTTCCCAAGACTGCTACTGAGAATTTCAAATCCACAAGCAAGGACTGAGCATGGATAAATGGGTGCTGGAAACTTGAATATTAATATCAAACTTCTATCCAAGTTATTACATTGATCTCCTAAAGCATGTTTTGGACCAGTATTGTATGGGGAAGGTATTTAACAAAGCAAAAATAGACTGAGGCTCACCCACAGAGCGAAGAACCCAGGACTGAAATAGGACGGCATTTTGCACAGGTGAACTCTGATATGCTGTCACAGTTTAGCAGGAAAAACTGGCTTTGTGAACATAAATTCACTGTGAAAAACGCTTTGTACTAGCCACTTGTCACGGATACACTGCCTATCTTGTTTTTGTTAAATCATCTAAGTAAATTTGGGAAAGTACATCAAATAAAAGAGTGCTCAAGCGGGTGTGACTCACCTCAAAAAATATTTTCTAAAAACTCTTGTGATAATTACAATTATAGCTTCTTTTACTGTGTGTCTTGAAAAGCCTGGTGTAAAGACTGGGTAAAGAAAAAGCACACAGCACTGACCGATAATAGATTTGGCCCACATCAGTCTATTTATAGCTTAATGTTTGGCTGATGCAGTAAGTTTGGGGTTGGACTAGATGATCTCAAGCAATCCTTTCCAGCCGAAACAATTCTGTGTGAAGAGTCTGAAAATGAATTTTGTTTAATGTGAATTCCTCTGCTGGTACCTAGTAATGTTCCATTCAGTCCCCAGCAAACAGCCTAGGAAAGGGAATCTAAACTTGAAATATGCTTTTTCTGGGTTTTAAAAGAAGCAAAAAACATGAGAAATTAAAACCTGCTGCCTTGCATCATCTAAATTCCAGCTTCCAAACTGCATACTTAAGACAGCATGGATGCTCAGGAAGTCAAACAAAAACAGATGCATCCCAAAATGTAACCTGTAAAGCAGTGAGAACTTCTGGCTTTCTTGACTGACTAATACTTCTTCGTGACCCTCATTGCCGTAGAAACAGGATAACCCAAGCCACTGATGACCTAATCAGTGATCTTGCTTCTAGCGATGACCAATACCTGAACCTTCACAGGAAGGACAGAAAGTTTGCAGTAATCTATGGGCTCTTACGCAGTGCTGTATGCACAGACATTGAGTTTGGCAGTCCTGTGGCTCAGTACTTTACAACCTGCTGGGTGATGAGAGTTGTCACACAGTTACCTTCATTCCTTTTTTTCAGACCCATAGCAGTCAAATGAAGAATTAGGCCATGTGCTTCCTTCCCTAACCAACACAACACAATATTCTCATTTAAACCACTCTGCTACAGGTAGGCAGTGTAAATCAGGCATTTTGAGCAGCAGTTTTCTCTGTTAATTCCTTAGTTACAAGATCTTACACAGATTTGGTAATAACCTTTCAGAAGATACTGGCACACATCTTAAGCACTGGCCTTCTCTCTGCTTGAGATATGAGGCATAATTCCCTTCAATCACAGATATAGTGATATTTCTGTGTGTGTTCCTAAAACTACCCAATACCCTTCACATAAAATCTCACCAGATATTTAAGCCAGATACAAGAATACTCTTTCATTCATTCTAAACTTAGAAAACATTATTTGGAAAACTTATGGTCTTGGAAGTCTAAAGTAATCTCATATCAGTTACTTAGTTTTAGAAAGCACTGAAGCAGTGGTTCTGCCTGTAGTCATGTTCACAATTGTCATTAATAATATCCTGACTGCCAGTAAGCAAAGCATATAAATAGCCCCTGGAATAGGGAAGAACGACACATCTACTCAGAACTACTGTGCACAGAAGTTAATTCAAGTGACAAAAACAAGTATGCATTTCAGTCTTACCTGGCCGGTCACATAACGCTGCAAGAGCAAAACATCATGTGACAACACGAGTCTTTCATTAAACTGCCAGAGGTTGTAAACCAGGTTTTCAGACAGGGCACTTCGACCTCTGTCTGACCTAAAATAAATTTAAGAGAAACATCCTAGTGATAAACTTCAAAGACTTTACAGGAGTATGTGGAAGGTACCTGCATGCGTCAGGAAAGCTCAGATAGAACGAGGTAGGGTATTATCTTTATTTGCAGCAGCCCCCTAACACCATACGTGCTCTCTCGCTTGCTCTCAGGGATGCTGGTGGCAGAACAGGGGCAGCACAGCCAGCTAGAGCGTCAACTTCCTCCACGCTTTGGATTACAGGAGATCTGCTTGATAATTGTTGACATCCAAAGGTGTATTCAGCCTAAAATGACAGGACCATAAGCTCGCTGACTCTTGGGATGTTTGAAATTTGGATCTTATTCAGAATCTCATGACTTGACTGTATCTCTCATTTTATATTGACTAAGAGATAGTGCATGGTCCAATTTTTTTCTGTGCTAAAAGCATACAGTGTGAGAAGAACGTTCAGATCACTCACTACTGATAAAGTCAGTATCACCACTGCAAGAGGTAATATCAGTTGTGTCCTCCCACTTAGGCATCATCTATCCATTATCTATCTACTGTTTGTGAAGTTACTCATAGTTTTAATGGGCATTCCACTGATCTGTAAGGAAAATGCCACAGGGAACCACCTCCCTCCCTCCCCCCCTTTTTTTTCCTCTGAAGACCATGCACGTGGACTATCCTAGGGGTGCCTTGTATCCTGCCCCAACTCTAGCCTACTGTGCATTACATTTACTTTTAGCTATTATTTTTATCACCACAATAGCAAGAACTCCTCTTCATGGTCCAGGATATCACTGTGTTAAGTGCTACACAAATACACAGCAAAGTCAGAGCTACCCCAAAAATGCTTCAATTCTTAAGCAGAAGACAGGAGACCACTAAGAAAGCAGCAGAGACATGGTCAAAACATAACCTGTCTACAGCTGGACTGTACTATGCAATTAACAGGTGTTATGGCAAGGGAGCTCTTTAGGCAAGAGGGTTTTTTCTTGGCAGTGTTTATGATCAATTGTGCAGAAAAAGTAACTGCGAGACTCACATGTGTCCAAGATATGAGGATCTGTGAAAAAATCTCTAGCAAAGGGCTGCTAGGCCCAAACCACAAGAACAATGGGTTTGTCCATAGCAGCTAAAAACAGATGGATGACTGAAGATGAAGAAGATAGGAAGTTTTTTGAACTTTTTAACCCAGAGATAAGCCAGCAAAGTATCTGTAAGAAGGGCTGAGACTTCCCTCTGGACAAAGAGGGTAAGTCTTAGGAAAAGTGGAAGGTCTTGGCATTATCTGTATAGAAACAGAAATCGAAGAAAGATTATCCACAGAAGGGAAAGGAATCAAGGATCAAGCTATCAGGACTTCTCACAAAATGCTAGAGAGAGTAAGGAGAAAAATACTCCAAGTCACATGCTAAAAGAAAAAGGATAAAGAGGTAAAAGGACAACTACAAAAGGCTACAAATACAAAAGCCCAGAAAATACAAGACTTCAAAAGGTGCTCAATCATTTCAGTTGAAAGCAACTAACATTTCAGAACATGGAGATGAAGTACTAGGATTTTGGCAGCTATGCTCACAGGTGAGAATAAGGCAAAGATGGAAGGGACCTACACTGGAATCAGAAAAGAAACACTTCAGGCAACAACAGGAAAACTACTGGTTACATATCCACTGCCAGAAATCTAAGCTCAATTTCTGCGGAAGTGTTAATTTATCCATGGATAAACTTCAGCCAAAAGAGACCAGGAGACCAGAAAAGACTACGAAAACATCTCCCCCTCTCCTTCAGACACATGTCAAGCCACCTTGAACTCTAAACTCCCTGTATCTTGGATCTAACTTCATTAGGAAAGTCATTAGCTGAGACAAACCTGAAAAACAATAGCAAACACGCAACAATTTGATCATATTTGCATATATTTTAAAACACAAATCTTAGCAGAACAGCTAAGTTTATCTTAATTACCTTCAACGGAATATTTTGCCTGGTCTTCACTTGGATACCAATACATTAACCAACCAGTATTGGTTTAAAATTTCTCTATTTCTTTATGTAGTCATCTATAGCCTTAGATCTTGTACTTACTACAATTTAAAGGCATAACTTCATTTAAAGCTCCCATTATATTAAGATAATCCATATGATTTTTACTGATTGCAGAGAACACAAACTAGGGAGAGAGAGAGTAGATCAGAGCTACTTCACCTTGGGTTAGCAGAAAAAAACTAACGATGCTGCTATTCTGAACAGACAAACGAAAGGAATCCAGGAAGACAGCATTGTTTCTTGAGATACAGCTCAAGTAAGAAATATTTATAGAGAGTAAACTAGTATTTACTCTTTTTACATTTTACTTGAATTTAGCAAGTAGTATAAGAGAAAACTGTATGGCATGTAACTATACTGTATGTATAGTTACAAGCTGAAAAGTGACAGTGAGAACAGCACCTTCTTCATTTAGTCATGTTCCTTGTTATCTTCATAATCAGAATTGTTAAAAAATTTAGACTGAAGAATGAACGCACAATCATGAGAGAATAAACAGACCTCTCTTCTACTTCCCACTTTTCCTTAAGAACTCTTAGCTGAACTCTAGTTTTAAGAGCTGTTCTGTTTTTGAAAGAGATGTGAGGCTGTTGCTTCCTTGGTGAGGTTTGGGGGGTTTTTTGCACTGGCTGTTAATAAACAAATATTTTGACTACTAAATAATACCTGCATTTTATTCAAAATCCACCATAAGAAAATGCAACATGACCTTATTTTGTGTATTTTCTGGCCCTATCATTTTCTAAATCAGTATTCCTTTCAAATCATATTTAGGAAGCAGAGAGCAATTCTTCTGCATAAAGGGGAGTAGGAGGCAAATTCAGGATAATTGCTGTTAGTCCTAGTTCCAAATACATTGGCTGTCTGGGAAGTAACTGAAAATCTCAAATTGGAGAACTGTATGTTTTAATTGCTGCTCTCCCACGATTTACATGACCTATTAATTCCTCTTTTAAAAGTATGACTGGAGAAGATAAGGCCAGTACAAATGTGCTAGTGTCTAGGCAGCAAGACCAGAGAGCAAAAAGCAGTAACCAGCAGAATTAAAACAAAAATTTTTGTTTACTGAGTACGTCAAACACTAAGTGGGGGAAAAAAAGTCAAAGATTTCTGAAAGCAGTGGTGAAAAATGCTGCTGGAACTAGACAAAACAGAAATACTAAACATTTATTAGAGAATATTATTAAAGTATGGTCATATATAAACACCTGTAAGCAACTGGAACATGGTGTCATTAAGGAAAAAAAAAAAATCATTTAGCTTATAAATCACCCTGTGAGGAGTTCTCATTTAATCTTGAACCTTTGATACTTGGCACTTTCCTTGATAAATTGAATCCTGTTTGAATCATAACACTAATAATACAAGGACTATAATGCACAAGTGAAAGATGGAAAATGTGAATACCTAAAACCGCGTAAAATGGTGGCCCTATAAAAAAAACTGAGACTAAATCAGAGTTTTTAAAATTGTTTTTAATTATTACTTTTTAAGTTTTCTGCCTCAGCTTCTGAATGCTTAAGGCTTGCAATCTTGTGCTACTTAGAAATACAACAAAGACCTAAGAGATGATTTACAGTGAAGGGCAATGCAAATGTAGCGCGAAGAAAACCCCCACAACCATTAAGTGCAGTATTTGGCTTATTTAATGCTGGAGAAAAGCAGCTGGCAATCACAGACAGTGCTGTACCTTCCTTCCAAGGACTCTACCAATTTAGTAGAGCTTTAAAATATCTTATTTTGGGAATTTTCTTGCAAGAACCACTGTACATTGCTTAAATAAGAGAAATTTTCACAAGTGTGTAAACAGCAAGCTTTTTTTGTTTTAAGCTATTATATATGGGATACAACAGTTTATTTTTCATAAAGCACAGGATACTGCTCTGGGCATAGTGATAACCAGAGAAGCCCCGAATTTTCAGAAAACAGGAAGCAACTGACCTCATTTTTAATATAACTGATAGTTATTCTCACTATTGAGGCTAGATCAGTTTCCAAAACTCACAGCAATTTATTATCTTTAAGAAGTACACTTTATTGAGCAAGACAAAAAGAAAGGAAAGCATAAACTGCTCAAACTTCTGACTCACTCCAATTTATTTTTGCCTCTGGATACTGTATGCCTGAAAAAACTCCCATTCTTTGTCAGCAGTGATCCCTCAGCTCCTTACAAAAGGACAAAAGCAAATTTAACAAATTTAGTAGAATGAGGAGGAAATGAGAAACACATATGTGAAATATTCTCACAAGGCTTCTGCCATACTTTGGTTCTGCACAGCAAACAAATTTACATTTTCAAAATTGTATTTTAGAACCAGCTCAGGTTTGTCTGAAGTTGCAGAGGGGATCCACGCTCTTAACATGGAAAACAGGCATTTTGTCAGCAATTATTTTTCAGGAAGGTGATGAGGGAATTGTACTGGAGTTGATGATCCTTCTACATCTGTCTGTGCATCTCTTTTCAGTAACCTTTAAAACATGTGTGCGCTTTCCAGTAGGAGCACAGGCTGGAGAGATTCCAGAGAGGAGTCACTCCCTGGTCAGATTCGGGGACCAATTCAGGGAAACGGTGCCCCACCAAAATATAACTCTGGCACATCCACACAACATGCCCCTTCCATGCTCCAAATTTTACTGAATGAATTTCACTGAATAAAACAATTTATTTGTATAGAGGCTTTGGCAAGACCTGGTGGGGAGAGCTGAGGCAATTATTTTCCCTAGCACTGCTATAACTGCTGTTCACCTGCAAGCATTTTCAAACCTTTCATAGTTAAGAGAAGTGCCTTTAGGACAACTTCTACATCTCTAAATCAAGATTTTTAGGGCCTTTTGTAAGTTTTATAGCCACAGGTAATTGATTTCAATACTATACAGATGAACATATAGTCCTTTACAGGTATGTAAGCGAACAAAAATGGTAAGGATACAATACCCAGAAAGTCCCAAAGGCTGCCCAAAAAGTGTCTGAACTTCACAGAAGAAACAAAACAAAACAAAAAAAAACAAAACAAAAAAAAACCAAAAAAAAACCAACCCAAAAGAGTAGTGAAATTGCAGGTCCTATTCACCAGAGTTAAGATAAAGAGAAACCCAAGTGCTAACTGCCAGTACCCAAGCCAGCTTTCGAAAGTCAAGCTGACTTTTAGGCTTTCTCCTGGACTCTCTGCTCTCCTTCCCCCCAGCTATTTAACAGAAGAATGTTTTTAAGATGACCAGAAGATCTAAATTATGTTTCTCTCTCTCTTCTAGACCATAAGGTAAACTTAACATTTGTCTCTGATCCTAAACAGAATGTGATGCTGTAGCTCAGGCCCAGGCACGTGGGGGAGGTCAGCATGCTGTGGAGTTTACAAGATTAAAGAAAAAACTGACAATTCATTTCAATTTTTTAATCATGCAAATAAACCCTGCTATTTGGAACTCATGTAGTTTTGCATTTATTTATAGAATTCCACTGTTCTGCTTGTAGTCTGCTCAGTAATATTAGGCCTGGTTCTAATATTTCTAACTTCTACACAACGTGACCAGCTGCTATTTAAAACAAGTCAAATCTACCAAAAAATCATTCCCACATCCTCCCTTCCCTGCCTGTAAATGTCAATATTTTCTTAATTTCAAAAATTTTTGTGCTTTAAATTCCAACAGGGTAAGCAGGCAGAACGATGTTCTTAGAAGCTATGAGAACACCCAGTAGTGACAAAAAAACCCAGAAGTTACAGAATGGATTCTTTCATGTTCTGATAAGTCACAACAGCTAGAAACAGGCATTTTAATTAGTCCCAACTGGAAACAAATATTTTCATTCTAACAAAAAGATGAGGCCCACAGCTCTGCAGTGGAATGTAGAACATTTTCTTTCAAGATAGTGGGTAGACTCAGGTAACAGATCACTAAATCAGTAGCATTTTGACTTCATCACAGACCACTAATCAATTCCTGTGATTTTGCTGGATAAATGTTGGTAAACATAATGGTTAATTTTGTGAGTCAGTTTAAGATGTCAGTGGATGCACAATAACACCTCAATTTATGCTACCTCTCTCTCTCTCAGAAAAAAAAAAAAGGAGCTGGACACCTGAGTAGAAATCAAGAAACTCACAGGGAACCACAGAAGAAAAACCTCAATTCTCCTAATATTCCATGTTCAAGCCCTACGTACAGTGGCTGTATATTTTCCAAATGGTTCAGCTACTTTTTTTTTTTCTTTAACCTACTGTTCCTACTTCTAAAGTCCAATTCGCAGCTATCTTAGGGGATGTCAAGTCTATGGCAAATTAAGTTTTTGAAGTATGCAGTAACAAAGCTTGTCCTATACCACTGTTACTACACAGGAAGTTGTCTTTGGTCTTCATCTAAGCCCGAGAAAAGCATGGCTTAAAGAGATGCCAGCAAAAAAGCATTAGTTCTGTCCTGCCAAAAGTATCTTTAAATGACAACAGTATTATAGATAGGTACATCCCCTTTAGAATCACAAAGCAACTGACAACTACCTCAAGATTTAAGCCAAAGAATACCAAACATATACAATATCTAATGGTCAACTCAGTCATAAAAAGTGTACTAGGAGCTATATTGGTGCTCTCAAAAAGACAATGCATTGCTGTATGTTAGGCTGTTTGACCTTCTCTCCATATTACTGTCTGTTTACAAAGGAAATTAAAGCTTTATATGGCAAGGTCAAAGTGGTGGGGCTTGCACAGGTGTAGCATCTGCATCTTTATCAACAAAGAAAAAAAAAAGAAACCATGCAAATCACATAAACGAATTAATGCCCCTTGGATGACAAACCTCTAAATTGTCTTGGAAGTCATAAGTAACCCTATGGAAGCAAAACAGTATGCACAGCTTGAAGGTGAGAGCAGACTTTTCAAAAACAAAACAAACAAAAAAATAAAAAAACCTGAACTGTACAGTTCTACATTTCTGCACAACTCTACAAGAAAAAAATAATCCGTGCACTCATTTAATTAGAGGGAAAATATACCTTGGAAAGAAACTGTGTTTTGCAAATCATGAAAATTACAGTGCTATTTCCCTTGTAACTAACATACCATCACTGATTTCTAATGTGAAAGACCGTAAAACTGTTAGGTGGTGGAAAGAACAGTAAATTCTGGGTATTTGAAGATTTAAACAGAACTATTTCTGGTTTTATTAGGCATATCAAAATCATGGCTAAACCCCAGCAGTAGGCTGGTGCTTTTAGGAAAACTGTAGTTAAACCAGTAAAAGTTTATATTTCTTGGCACACAGGCACCATCCTAAAACGTCTCTCTAAAAACCCGAGTATCTTGGTGGAGGTAACATTTACTGTTTGCTATACATCTGGTTGTTAGGGGTTACCACAAAGGTCCTGTTTTTCCATGACATCAGCTGCATTCCAACAGAAATGTGTGCCCAGGAGTTTTAGTAATGACTGTAGTCTCCAAGTACTGAAACCTTGGCCAAAATCCTCTACACCTGCAGACCAGCTGAGTAAAATGAAAAACCAAGAAGAATTTAACTGGAATTTCTGACTTAGTTCCTAGTAAATGAGAAATTACTATTTTTGTTCCTCAAATCTGTTGTTGAAAATTGTTTGGACCAAACTCTGAATGTCTGCTAATTGTTGCTCCTCATTCAACTAACGGCTTGACTCGAGACCCCGCAGTCCAGTTTGTCAGAAGTGCAACACGCTCCACACCAAATCAAATCAAACAGGTCAAAGGTATTTCCAAACAGGGTGCAAAAATTATCCAAAATCAGCATGTCTTACCTGTCTTACTTGTCTCTTAGCTGTTTCTTTTTCTAAAACGCTGATGAAAGTATTCCATTCCCATTGAGATACCATGAAAAGCCAACTATGAAACTTACAGATCCTGGTCTTGAGTAAAACTCCATGAAGACATGAACAATCTTCAGAGCAGGCGTCACACTGTAGGAAATAAAGTATGGAGCTACACCCTGAACACTGAGGAAAAACCAGAACACAATAGTAGTGGTAGATGTTATCCTGTATACGGACATCATTAAAGCATGTAAATGACACCCAAGGAACCATTTAGCAAAGTGTATCTACTGACAGCAAAGTAGAAGTGTTTTGGACTCGAAAGTTCCACATATGCTACTATCTTACTAATTATCTGTCTGACACATGGGCAGCCTCTGGTCTCTATTCAGAAAGGCTACCCCTGCAGCCCACCCCAGCTACCAAAACCTTGCCACGTAAACCCAACACACCCAGGCAACCCTGTCACACAACCAGCAGTTGGGGTTTATTTGAACCTGAGGCCCAAAATCAAAAACATCATAATGATACAAGGCTGAAGACTGCAAAAAAGAAGAAAGGGTTCAAACTCAATACACAGAAGAAAAAAAATAACTTTCCTTTTTTCTTTATTAATGCTAGATAACACATTTTCATACCACGTTATCACACTACTAGGGCAAGTAATTTGTAGCACAAAGAAAACAGCCAGTGTTAGATAAGAAGTGTGGGAATGTTTGCACTATAACATGCACCACTTCTTGACAGTACTTTGTATAGGGCTACTTCAAGTTCTTGTTAAGCACCACCAAGGAGAAAACTTGCTTACAAGAAAACTCAATAGAGATTATTATTTTGTCATCAATGGGGAAAGAATTTGAAATCAGTTAACTCAGCTCTATATACACAAGAACATCCATACAGAGAGGATTGCTATGCCAAAAATTTAAAGCACTTTCCTTTATTGAGTTCTTTTCTTTGCTGGTAGAAGCCTACTACAACTAGTAACATGCAAAGCACGAAGAAAATCTCAAAGACCTATACTGTATTCTCTATAGAGCAGAGGGTTAATGGGGGGGGGGGGAGCCGTATTGACAGGATTATTTATAACAGACATATGTAGGTTAAAGAATTGTGCCAACAACTGTTATGCACTTATTAATGTAAAACCCTATTTTCCAGTCAGAACGAATTCTTTTACTGGCAACACATTCATTGGTTGTTATATTTCTCTGATTTTGCTTCTCAGTCAGCATATGCTCTAAACAAAGACTGTTCTCTCCATGTTTGTTTCCTTAACTGTAAAAATAGGTGAAAGACAGAGTAATCATATTTTTGTAACGTTATCAAACAGCTGAGTTTATGCAATCTCTACCTGTGTGACCAGGACATGGTAGTTCTGCAAAATTACATTTCCTGGAAGGCAAGCAAAAAGGGGAGTACTTGGCCATCAGTTGTGAAAACACAGGCATTGAGAGCTGCTGAATGGAAACCAAGCGAAGGTTTGTACAAATCACTCTAATGTCCTCACTGCTCCCAAAAGTCCACTCAGTCTTTGTCAATGTCCTTCAATTTGCAAGTCTTTGGAGACTCATCAACTTCCCTTTTGATTTCCTGTTTTCTTTTCAGCTGTCTTCTTTTTAATGCCAGCTGTCTTTACAGTAATAATGTTATTGGCAGCGCTAGGTTAACGCTTGGACTTGATGATCTTAAAGGTCCCTTCCAACCAAAACAATTCTATGATTCTCTGGTCCCTTATCCCTTAGGTAAGATAACTCTGCATTAGTTTTGCTCAACTCGGCCAAAACAGCAGCCAAGCCATAGGTCCTACATCTATATTAGACTTTCACAGCATTTGTCTGAAAGGACAGAATATAGTGACAACCTCTGAACACCGCTAAGACACAGCAAGTGATACGATTACAGCCAGATGATTGTCAGTAAGCAACAGCTGTAACTGCGTATCTCAGAAGTTTAGAGGAATGTAGTAAGTGTGGGATAAATCCTGACCCACAGGCATGAACCTGCAAATATGTCCAGCAGAACTAGAAGGAACGCACACCAGTTGTACAGAGGAAGGGAGCAGGATGCTAAGGCAGTGCAGACTCCAGTTCATGCTACAGAATCAACAGAAACTTACAGACAAATCCCAACCACAGTCTCTGCTTCCAATCCAGGGGCATTGCTGCATGATAATATGGAAGACTACTCCGAAGATAGAGTAGAGGAACAATATATGCATTCATTGGCCAACTTTTTACAAAATGAAAATGCCAGAAATGTGCAAACTACCAAATCAATGTCTTCAGAGGAGGCTCAAGGAACTCTTGTCTCCCAGTAAGGTACTAAACATGAATTGCAGTTATGTAGTCCAAATGCTCAGGCAAGATCTTCGCCCTTAAATACTGAGGCACAGATGTTGCAATATATATGTTCCAAGTACTACTACAATCTTTGTGCATCTGTCACATTTTTCGGGGTTTTTATACTCTTTCTATTAAAAAAAGTTTTTAAAGTCCATGAAGAATGAAATACACTGAAGAGTATTGCTTTAACTGCATGTCATATGTTCTGAACAGAACTTACCTTATGAAATCACATAGACGGGGTTTTTTGTTGTTGTTTTTTTAAAAGAAGTCCAGTCTTTACTGTTAAAAATGGCTATCATCTTCATTTTATACTCTTGCATAGAGATGTGTCTCCAGAACCTTAGGTGGAGCAGCACTTATTCCCTAAAGGAAGCATGCTCACTCCAACCAAAATACTGTGAATGTGGAAACTATAAATGGTTCCAATTTTGCCAGACAGAAGAACAATTACATTTCAGAGCTATCATTTTGCATTATGTGCTTAAGGTCCACCAGACCTGTGTTAATAGAAAGCGAGTTGTACTCTAGCAGTTCAGAAAGACATTTGTTACAAATCTTAGGGAGCCAGACAAGGATTTTTTTTCTTCACCATAATTACTTTAACTACTAAGTGTAAGAGCTGCTACAGAAAACAGAGGGCTTAGAGGTGTCAGAGACCCACTGTCTTCTGGCCAGTTCTACAGTTGCACTCCTTTGTGCTGCTCAAACTAAACTTAATTGGACACTGCAGGGAAGGTGCCACTATGTGAACTAAAGACCGTGAACCACCCTCCACAAAGGTATGCTCCAGGTTCCCGTACCACTACGCATACAGCACAGAGCTTTGAAAATTCATCTCTGATGGCTGCAGTACAGTAAATCTAGATTTGGGGCCAAATCAGCACAATGATATGCTGCTTGTTGAGATGCTGAAGCAAATGCTGCTGATGATTAAACACACACCCTTTTGCAAGCCCAATGTGTGGGAGGCAAATGGAAAAAAAAAATTATCTCTGTGCTCAAAGACTTCCATGAACTTTTGGCAGAAACAAAAGTGTTGTCACTGTTAGTGTTAAATTCCAGGGATATTTGTCCACAGACTATCTCAAACTCTTGTGAAGCTTTAACTGTACAGAGGATATTTGATATTAAACATCCCACAGGCTTATGCAGTGCTGCTCTGCTCTCTTAAATGGCAGCTTTACTGCCTCCAGCAACTGCCTGCATAGCCACAGCAAACAAAATTGACTTTGCTGCTACATTTGCTGTGATGAGAAGGTTCCAGTCCTTTACACCATAATGCACATTTCTAACTATAAACATGAGTAACATTAGTAAAGTCCAGAATGTCTGCATAATTCCTTATAGAATACAGGCCTAATAAGACATTTACAAAGACTAATGACTATCAAATTACTCATGTCAGACTTAAGATTCAAGGTCAATATTAAATTTGATACCTTTAATGCTTTTTATATTGTTTTGTTACATTTAATGGCACTTTAATACCAAAAAATGTAAACCCGTTTAAAGTCCTGTTGTGTAACTAGCTTTTTTTCCACATACTGTAACTTACATGCAATTCCACTTCCACAGCCATCCAGTCTCTTCATAAATGAGTTCACTAGAATACTGAAGAATAAATCTCTAACAGTGAAAAACAATAGGAAATCAGAACTAGTCTTGTGACTATGCCTTTATGCTTTCAGCCTCCCCTACCCAGAATAAATATTTGGCTGTACAGCAAGTAACTAAATTGAGGGAATTGACAGTACTTTACTTGTAAGTGGATTTTTATTTAGTTGAATTAATAAAAGGTGCCATCTCAAGGCACTAATTAATTGTTTTCAAACACAACCATCATCACTGCCACCACATAACCATGCAGAAAGGTCAGTATTTTCCATACTATATACCTTATCATATACAGTACTATTGAATATCTTAACACTGATTCTTTGCCATGCTCACTGGAATTTATTCTCTGCTCCAGATCACAGTGGTGTTGCTCGTTGGCACTTTAAAAAAAAAGAAAAAAAGACAGACACACAAAGCTTTTGCAACAAATCTGCAGGCCAGTGACCTAAAAATCCTGCAAGACCAAGGCAGCTAGCTCCCAGGCTAGCCTATTCCTGCTCGCTCAGGGCTCAAGCTTGATGTACAGGAAATGGCAGAGAAGAATCAGTTTATATACATAAAATAGTGGTGCAGAATAACACATTAATCACAAGATGATGCAGGTATGTACTACATACAGAGAGAAACTAAGATCTGAGGCTTTTTCTAGAATCCGGAAAGGATGCAATTGAACAGAACTGGGATTAACTCCTGAGCACTGATGATATCCAATGGTTGATCACACATTCAGAAAGTATACTCATAGAGTGAACTGTGACGTTAATTCAGTGACTACTTCATATGTGGGTTAAATGAAACCTTCCTGGCAGAAAAATGACAGATAAACATGAAGAAGTGTGTGTGTTTATTACAAGGATTAAAGGAGCTAAGTTGAGTTTGCACAGATAACTTTATAATTACTTTTTTCATAATTTATGAACTTCATAATAATTTTTAACATTTTGCCTAAGATATGTTCTGTTAGGTTTTTAATTAAACAGGGAGAAACTCTGTGGTGTAACAACCTACCAATATTCAGATCTTAGTGCTTAGGACTCTTAGACCCTACCACAGTACACACAAAGAAACAGGAAACTATTGTATGATGCATAAAATGTAATTAGAGTCACTTCCTTCTGTTTTTTTACACCTGGATACATAAACTTCAGCAATTCTGATTCACCTCTGAAATGCAATGCTACCTAAGAAAGTCAATCCCTAAAGAATCTAATGTATACATTATAAAATGAAGGAATTCCTATTCTTCTGTTGTTCCTAATACTTCCAGTTTATGTGTTTGGATAAAAGATGTACATTTATCAATAGCACAAATCTTTATGTCTGGAAAACAAACATGACCATGATCATCTGCTAAGAGTCTAATGGCAATGAGATTCTCATACATGATTTCCTTTACAAACTTATGTTCAGTGCAGTACCCAAGACCATATGAAAATGAAGCTCTAATACTGTAAAATTTCCTTAATCAGAATTTTGATCAGCTGGTTGTCTTCTCTGCAGTATGTTCAGAAAGCAATGATTCACATTGTATCTGCTTTACTTTGTTTACACTGGGCATTTAGGGAGTCACAAATTTATTTTAAACTGGAGTTTAAGGTTTGTGTGTACTTCAGACCTTCTCCATCATTTCACCAGGTGACTTATTCACCATATACAGTCACTAAAGAATCCTATTCTTTGTCTGAAACCAGAGGAGAGTGACAGGAAGCTAGGAGAAACATACTGGCTGAATACCTAAAAGCCCTACCTACAGCATTATTCATTACTGGGTTTGACGCCTCAGCTACCAGAACAGTCAAACCAAAAATACTTACCTACCTTTTAAACATTGTTGTAGACACCCAGCCAGAGGCCTGCTGTGTTGTCTAGATTATGGAAATGAAAACCACATTTATGTCTAAACTTTAACAAGGACACAACGAATGAACTGATGCCATAGGATAAAAGAAAATATCTATCACGTAATAAAAATTTTTCACAAATGTTATCTATTCCCTTACAAATAGTGATGATTAACCAGTCAGGAAAACAAAGAAAATAATCTTCTGTACACAGAGACCACTTCAATTAAACAACTGACAGCAGTTTACTCATCACTGTGGAGAGCAATTTTTCCTCCGTGGGGCATGAGCAGAACATGCCATATACTTACAGATGCAGTTCTTTGACAAAATTACCTGTATTCACAGCCCAGCTTAGCACAGCTCAAGCACTTTATAATCAATACTAATACCCATTCTGTGTTCTTACTATCTTGTTGCACTAATTGATAATGAAATAACAGATAACACATGAATCAAAATGTAAAGTTAGTTTCCCAGTATTTAAGATGTATTTCTGATTTCAAATTTGAATGTTACAACTCTCTTTCAAAAGTCCACTTGAAGAGGAATCTAAGATCATTATGTGCCCCATTGTTTGAGGAAATTCAGATTTGGAACGGATTCCAGATCCAACTTCGGCGATTTCGACCTTGTAGATGAAGTAACATTCAAGAAATGTGATTTCACCTTTTTGATCTTCTCGTCCCTTTTTCTCCCTTCTTCTCCTCTCCTCTCCAGATTACACACTAGTTGGCTCCAGCCCAGCAGCTTTTTTTGAGGACTGGGCTAAATAGTCAGAAATTCAGAACTTCCTGGATCACAATAAATCAGTCCATTATTTCTTTTACAGCCATGCAGAATAAATGTCAATTCATTTTATACTTAGGTTTAGTATTTATAGACATCCTTCATCGTACATTACAGTTCTGAAGATCAGAAAGAAAATAAGCACACTAATGTGAAAGGAAAAAGGGGAGGGAAACCAAAGCCAAACTAAAGCTGAGCTAGTGCCTCTCTGCACAGTTAAGACAGAAGCTGTCAAGTCCAGCTGAACAAACAACTAACAGACAGAAATTCTGAATAGCAGCAGCAGCAGTTAAAAAGCTTATTTTAAAATGTAACACATTCATTTCAATCCCCATGGAAAAGGTAATCACCAATTGGCTTGGAACAGCATCAGGACTAGTTCAGCAGAACCATTTCCTTCAATAAACACACGTCTTGCTCTCAAGCAGAGGAGGACATAATGGCACACAGTTCATTTGCTATTGCTCTGCTCCCTCCACCTTCAAATATTTGTGTTTGGGGTAATGCTGACCAGCAGGACATATGTTCCTGTGCCTCAATTCTGTTAAGGTCAAACTATATTCTTATCTTGCTCTACTTCCCTAAAGAGTAATTAATTATACAGAAGGTGGAAGTAAGAATAGCAACGTTCATTTCTACCATGCCTTTCATGTCCAATGATCTGATAACACACACTTAAGTACCTCTGGAGCTGAACACAGAAGCTCTTCTGCAGCTCAGAGTAACAGCACACAACAGTCTGGGTAAAAAGCGAAAAGAATATAGCTGTGTGCAACTTTTTCTTACTCCATCCTATAGTTATGATAATTCAAGGTTCAGCCTCTGGCTGGTTTTCTCCATACATTTCTGCACTCCCTGACTGAGACCTCGGGAAAATCCAATTCTTAAATCCTGTCAGAATTCATAAACCTCAGGGTTGGAGCAAGACAAACTTTGCAGTGGTTTAGAATGATACAAAACAAAGCAGAAATAGGTCACAATAATAAGTAAAATAAAGTAGAATTAAGCAAAATAAGGGGAGAAAAAAGTGGATTACAAACAGTCCTAACAAAACATGAATTAATGATGTATGTACATAAAATGTCTACTCAAAAGTACAACTTCTAAAGTGGACATGCATGGAAGGAGGAGAGGAATGTACAAAATAGTAACTGAATCTTAGATATAAAATTACTGAGAGGTAAGATCACACACTCAGCTACAATAAGGGCCTAAAAATTTCACCAAACCCATCATGTACATGTATTCCGTAGTACAAACAACCATATCAGTTGACAGGGAAAAACTGTTATAATGTTCTGCTATTAAAAGCCAAAACTATAATATAATACTCCCACAGGAAAGCTTCTGGAAAAGAGTACGTGAAGCCTAGACATGGCCAGCAGATAATTATTTATTAGGTCAATTTTTCCCTGACTCTTGAAAGGAGAGAAATAAAGAAAACACTTTTTGAAGGTTCCCTGACAGACAAAATGCTTGTGAATCACTTTCTGAAACACAAATCGTTGCACTGTAGCAGTGAAACTGGACAACACCATGGGCCTTTTCAGGAGCAACACATAACTCTAAGTATGGGTCTGAACTATATTTTATTTTAGCATATCTTTCAGAAAAACATGCTTATGGTTGGGAGTAAACCCTCTAGGAATGAAATATATGTTGAATCTCACATGGGAAGAAGCAGCTAAGGCAACCAAGAGCAACATCACATTCAAGAGCAGGAGGTTCTCCAGACATACTGGTTAGAGCCACTCTGCAGCCCTGGACTTCAGATCAAAAATGACAAAGGTTAACACTTTTCTAGCTATTTGGTTTCCCAGATTCATTCAGATCTCCTGGAGATGTCACATGGGCACAGCTGTAATGCTGGGAAGGACCCAGGTCAAGATTCCCAAGGATTTCAACACTGAACTGAGTCTGAGTTGTGGTACAAGGTCCAGAAACAGTTTCAGATTCAAGATAAAATAGCATATGACAGACATAAAAGTTGTCAGCCTTGAGACAACAGTTAAACTCAAAGGGGAGGATATCACAGGACCACATGAAATGAACAGTGGAAACTGTAGAGCCTTGAAGCACATAAGTACATAATATAAGAGGGTAGAACCAAAGATAACACCCCAAGGAAAAAGTACAAAAATACAGAATAAGAACCTTTCAAGGCCATTGCTACAAAATACAGCAATCTAAATGTGAAAGGAGACCATTTTTAACAAGTACTAAAGAGGGAGGATGGAGAAAAGTTCTTGGAAGAACTCTGCAGCAGGTCTCATGCGGGTGGTCTGTGCTGCCCATAACAGTAACATTCAGTCCAAGCATCTTTTCAATATATAGGAGGAAGCATATTTGTAAGTTAACACAAAGTTAAGACTGAGTGCTCAAAATTCCTCAAATTGTAATTTCCTTGTATCATAAGCTCCAACAGATTTATTTTTTTTTACCAGCTAAGAAATGACCACTATGCTTTTCATTGCATCCTTTCTTCCAAGTGAAACAAATTTTGCAAGCTAATCATCACCAGTTGGCTATCCTTTCAGCATGAGAAAGGATAGCTGGCAAGAAAAAAAAAAAAAAAAAAAAAAAAAGACGAAAAGGGGAAAACGAGTAATAAGCCGTTAATAACCATTACTATTGCTGAGCCACTGCTAGGGCACATAAGTGTGGAAATAACCTGAATTCTTTAAATGCAATTTTATTTTAATTTTGCACTTCAGAACGAATAGCCAATGGAAAAAAAGCTTGCTACCAAACTATGCAGTAATATATAGCCTCATCATTAATTTGAGAAAACAAACTGCACTGTACAATGTATTAACGAACAAAGCGAGTGGCAATAAAAAAAAAAATAATCCTTTTATTTCCCTACAGGTTGTCAAATCAGTCTGTTAAATGGGATGGAAGACATTGTGTGAATACTCCAAACAAATACAGCAGCAGCTATGTGAACAGCAATCACTAACATTACCTGGACAGTAACACTTGTCCTGAGCCACAAGCTGAGGTCATCCCTGTCTCTTCTTACAAAGTCCCATGAAATCCTTGGTTTGTACCTAAATTCTCCCCAGGGCAGATCATAGTTTAATTTCAGCTGTGTAAGCAGTAATACTTCTTCCAGATACCTAAAAACAAATAAACTGTGCCTTTTAAAAACTAGTGATCCATAAAAATACTGTCTGTAATTAAAAATATAAAATGGCTTTCAATACTCAGCATAAACTCCTATCTGGGAATTATTTCTACGCTATTTTATTATATAAGAGTTTTCCAACAACTGGGAAAAGATCTTCCCCTTTATAAGATGGGTGCACTCCAACAGGGTACAGAGAAATGAATGACAGTAGAATTAGTTTTTACTGTGCTATTCTACACTCTGTTCACAGGACAGAAATAGCTGAGGAAGTGCAGCTCAGTGTTATATTAGGACAAAGACAAATCCTCCCTTTAGGAAAAAGGAAAGCAGTTTAACCTCTGTCAGTGGCTATTACACCTCTACGGCTGATAAAACAGATCAGGTGATGTGAGTGCTCTGCATCTGGTTCAGTGCAAACTCACATGTAGTAGCCATTTAAGCCAACCCAGGTGACTTTCTGAGAAATGGTCCAAAGGGTATTTATGCAATCTGTTTGCCAACTTGGTGTTAGTAACAAGCAACACTGAGGGTAATTTCTTGCACTGTTTCAACTAAATATGCAGCAAGGGTCTGCCCATGCCATCAGAATCTCACAGAAATAAATAGAAGATAAAGGAAACACAGTGACTGAGGAAAGCCAAAATGCTTCACAGGATGAGATCTGGGTCACAGCAGCTTACACCCAAACCTTTGAGAGAATACTTTCAAAAAAACATAAAAACAGAAGAGCTAGAGCGCCTTCCAACTCAACTCCTCAGAAAAGCCAGCAAGCGGAGAGCTTTTCAAGGACTACGTAAAGGAGCAGGAGCCAGGGGGGACTCTGCTGCTCTGAACCATCTCATCGAAGCGTAGCTGGACTAATGCCCTGACCATGTAGAAATCCAATCTGCTTCTATGAAGTGTTTTTGGTATTCAGTTCATCATACTTTATTATCCACTGTTGTACAGTGTCCTGAGAGCTGTAAAGTAAAAAGATGACCAAAGATTTGTAGTGCAATCACTCCAGTTTCCCTCCTCAGTACTTTTCAGTAGGGCAAAAAGTTGTGTTGACATTTTGCAATGTTTGCAACATGAGCAAATCTGAATGCTACGTGATAAAACCACCTCTTCCCCCACCTAGGGCTGTGTGTATCAGGTTCCTCTCTCACAAGTACAGTTTTATTGCAGGTTAAGCTAAGCAACGCTCATGAAAAGCTTGGCTGCTCTTCCTTAGTTATACATACGCTTCTTTCGTAATTTTTCAAGATTTAATAAAGCTTTATAGCACATTTACAAAAACCTCATTTTATTTCATCTGCTACCCAAAGCATTCACAATTCTAAATTCAACTTCTGTGGTAATGGAGTTTCTCACACTTTAAAGAGATGTTAAGAAAGCCAGTGAAATGGAAAACATTACCTTGACTGAAATCTTTTTAATTCTCCACTAGCTATTTGACATACTGCAACTTAAAGCAGCTTTTCTGAAAATAATCTTTCCTTTTAATTACTATGATTCTTTTGCACCTACAGAAAAATCACTGCTGTCTCTAGGATACTATGTCACCTAGCTTGTGGGTATTGGAAGGAAAAAGACCTCCACGAATCACTATCCAGATGCGTCTTTGATGTTTTTAAACAGCAATGGAAGGATAGAATACATAAAGTATGAAAAAGACTGCAGTAGGCAGAGAAATATCTATATCTATTTCTCTCCTCTGAACCTTTTTTCTCCTAACTCTGTCAAACTGGACTCAAGAATCCCTTTTCCTAAATTACTGCCCTGAAAAAATACTCTGGTGCTGATCTATATCCTAGCTTGCTCTTTTGGATTCTGGCTTCAAACATTTGCTACGCCCATCTCCACTTTTAAACTAAGTCATGGATCATCTCATACTATTAAGCCCTATGTTCATGTACAAGTTTTCTACAGAGGAGTGTCTGACATGCTGGGTCTGCACAGAAGGCTGAAATATTCCTTAATTCTAGTCTCAATCCTCACAGCACTGTGTCAAAATCACTCCAGCCTACCACCAATCTCTTTGGCAACTCTGGAATTTAGGCAGTATTGACTTTGAAAATTGCCTAACATTGCCAACACCAAATAATCTCCATTAGCTATCAATGTCCACTCACCCACGCATAAATATTTTAATTATCTTTTAAACTGAATTGGCACTGAACCAAAGCATTAAGCTGCACAAACAGACAGCTTAGATGTCATCTTAACTCTCCAACAACAGAGGCAACATCACCTATATCCTGGTAAAAACACCAATGTGACAAGGCCTCTTATGAGCAAAAGCAGCCGCCTTAGTTACATTAGCGTGCTACACAGTACATGGGGCTTTGCTATTTTTCCACTTTGCCTATCTTCCCTACTTAAACTGTATTTTCTTTTGAGATGGGTGCTCATTCATTCCAAACACAAAAATATCCCAGCCTTCAGGCTTCTATGCACTTCCATAAAACAAACAGCAGCAGCATCTTGTCATGTGAGAACAAGGAACAATATTTTAGGAACTGGCTTCCTGACTGACCTTTTGACTTTTGAAGGTAGAACCTTTCCCTCCATCTATTACACATACTGATATCAAAGAACAGTTTTGGAGGCCTCTGTCTATGTTCAGGCAAAATTAAAAATTGTATTGGAATTTAGGTGATCTGAAAAGCAGAATGCAATATCTACATTACACATGAGGAAAAGGACTTGACAAGGAACAAGATCACTTTATGCTGTTATCTAAACATCTATATAAACAAGGAGTCATCCACAATGAGTTACAGTCTAATTAGAAACAAAACACAAACATAAGAGACAACATGCAGCAAGACGAAAAGTAGGATGAAGTATGTTGACAAGACTACATGGATAATTCCTTAGATTGTGCATCAAGGATTTTACGCACACAAGTGCTGCAATACTCAATGAGTAGACAAAAATATTGCTGACACTTGTATTGACTGACTGGATCATCACACATTTTCCCCAAAGCTGCAGTGAAATCATGACAAATTTCAAGAAAGTCATAAGAAACTGTGTCCTTCTACTCCACAAGAGCTCTCCTGTCAAATCAGATCTGAACAAATTTAAGGAATTTTTCACCTTCTGATTGCAAATCTGTCATATTGCAATTGTTTCTGTTAAGCTTCACACATAAGCTGTTTACTTATCTACTTGGTATCAGAGCACATAGTTTGGTGGTTTAGAAAATAATTCTGCCTTCTTAACAGACCCTGGTAATTTTCCTCTTGAGGGCAACAGCTGGACAATGTTCTGCAACATATTCATTAAAATCCCCAAACAACAAGATGTGTTCTTTCAGGTTATATAGGCTGCTCCCACTTTTCAGCTAACCTACCATGAAATATGCATCAGTCTTCAAAAGGAGAAACTGCCGTAGATGACGAAAGGTTCAAAGAAGCATAGCATGTCAACTATGAACTTCAGTCTGGAGTTTGAGGTCTGTACGAGAACCCAAGTATTAGTTTGTCACTAATGGACTTAGCCTAAGTTGCCAGGCTTTTCAGTACAGAATTCCTTGGGGTTACACACATTGTTCTACTCAGCAACAGAAGGCCATAAACGGCTGAAGAATTCAACTCTCAAAAAGAGGCTGAGGTATTTAATTTGCAACATCTCACTGATGTAAGAGATTTGGGGTTTCTGACTGGAATCAATTTTGAAAATGGTATCTAGGCCATGCTGTCAAAAACAGAGCATCCAATTACCTTGAGAAATCTGCAGCTACCCGTTCTGGTATTTTTCCACAGCACGTAGGGAGTCTCCCACCTAAGTATCCATTTTGCCTCCACTCAAATGCACCCAATCTAGCTGGCTGTAGCTTTCAACTACAATCATTTTGTCTCACTTCTGAAACCTATCTTTTGTTGAAAGTTTTCCAAAATGGCTACAAAGTTAGATAGGATTCCATTACAATCTGTATAAATGTCTGATTGATATTTTGGTTTGCAGCACAATTTCAGGAGTAGTCTTGGACTGACTGGGATAAGAAAGGGAAAAAGCAGAACTGAATGAAGCCCTATAGGCTTTTTCCATCTCTAGAGTCTATGTTTTCACATGTTTTATGGAAGCACAAACTTCACCATGCTGCTATATATACACTCTGTACAGAAAGCCATGTGTATGCTTTTAATTCTTCAGCTTGATGGGCACAATCTCCTCAGTTAATTTTCTAATCACTAACTCTCTGTCCTCTGGGTGGCAATCAAAAGACAGTTCATAGAGAAGAACATCCCAGACACAACCCAATGCTATTCTCTTGCAGTAAAACAGCTGTTACAAAAACATATATATAAAGAAAGAAAAAAATCCCCCAGTAAAATATTTGTCAATACAGAGCCAAATCTTAGTTTTTGTTGAAATAAATTAACTAGAATTCAGCATGATGTTGCCTATAATAAGTTAATTAGTCTTTTAGGCAGGAAATAATGAGCATGAGAAAGACATATAGGTCAATCCCAAATCTAACTCAGAAGATGGGATCGCTCCAATGCTTCTCTTGCTTGAGACTAGAGATGTCAATCAGAAAAATGTACTTACAACTTATTAAATATGAAACACGTACTACAGGAGAACTCTAGGATTTACATGGGAAAGAAGCCAACTGTGAGTCTCTTAAGATTCATTGTAGCAATTCAAGCAACAAGTTATTAAAAAAATGAAACAATTTATTGAAAAAAGATGCAACAATTCTCAAAAAAGGGAGCTTCATGTATTGTGGAACCAGTCAGTTTAAATTCCGTGAAAAGTGTCTTTGGTTTAATGCATTATTTTGTTATTAAACCATGCAAGTTTCAAAGGCACCATGTTTTCATGTGTTAACAGACATGAGTTAGGAGTGTTTAACAAGGAAATGAAAGGGGTAAGTTAAGCTATACCACTTTTTTTCACTCATTAGCACCACTGCAGATGCATCTTGCAACCTCCAGCAAAGACACAGGCAGCCGTTTAGCTGCCAAGAACTCCAGTCATGCTATTGATGTACATGCTACTTGGACATTATTCATCGACATCAATGTTCAAAGTGTCAACCATATACTTCCTATCAATGTGGTTCAGCTGTTCCCTAACCTGAAAGCACTTGCTCATGCCATTGCTCCTGGATTTCAACAAGCAGCATTTCTTTTAAAGTCCTGTGCTCAAATAATGCAGCAGTACATCACTTAAGAATGGCACCAGAAGATGACCAGAAGACTTATTATATCTTTCATTGATTCAAGCCTCAAATTCTGCAGTTCTAACAATAAATTACAGGATATCAAGAAGAAAAATGAGATGCGCAATCATTCATCAGCCATGTTCCAAAGCTGAGCCACTGTACTCTTTGTTCATCTGCTGGACTGCTCGCTCTCACGTGAGAGCAGCCCAAAGGAATGCCTTTGTTTTCTCCAGAAAACAGATTCTTTTGCACGGGAGGGATTGGAGAGAAAATTGAGAAACAGTCGTTCTGTAGTATCAGCTCACAAGTACTTCAACTCATAACTCTGAAAATAAACATCTGATACTTCTCCCTCAAAGGCCCAAACTGCAAACTCTTCATCCAGTTATCAAAGGAAAAGAGATTTCAACTGCACCATGTGCATGAATTCAGATTTGAGTTGTGGACTGAGAGGGCATGGCCACTGGCAGTTTGTTTTTTTCTCAATTAAAACAGAAATATATGCTGAGAGACCTTTAAGCAATCTAAATAAAAATTCACCAAACCAAACCAGAGAACATTAGAAAACTTTGCATCAAAATAATTACAGCCTACAGGACATTGCCTTAACATCAGTAGCTCCTGAATCAGTCAGCAACTTTTGAAAAATATTATCCCTATGATGATCAAATACTTCTAAATGGAAGGAAAAGTTAAATTTTGTAATGGAAGTCCAAATTGTCAGTGTATCTCAGCCTTCATTTGCAGAACATATTTTGCACTCTTACAGAGCAATCAGTTACACCTCCAACTTTCAGCTTTGTTTTTACTTGGTTTTGGGGTTTTTTTCCCCCTCACGATTTGTTTCTCTCAGGACTCTGTATTAAGGTATATAAACAATGCACCTACGTGTCTCAAACACTAAAGAGCTTCATTCATGCCCAGAGGAATGAGGTTTGCGGCTTTAGCAATTAATGATCTAACAGAAACTGTCCTTTTAGAAAAATCACAGCTTAGTAAAAGTTTTACATCTCTTTTCTATATATCAGATATATGACAGGCTTTAATAAGACATGACAGGGAAGTCGCTGAATGGACCTTGAACTTGGTTTATTTAAGGGAACTGACCTCTCTAGTAACCTCTGATCCACCCTACACAAAAGTCTATCAGGAATTAATAGCTGATCTCTTACGTATTCAGCAGAGCCAAATGCACATACATGTGTTTGCGTGTTCCGTCTACTACTTATAATCTTTCCATCTATTTACTAAACCTTCTTTTCCTGTTTTATTATTCAGGCTCCAGAGACACATGGCAAATATTTCAGAGGGCAAACAGATAAGGCAACTTCACCGAGCTCAGCAGTGACGGAAAAAATTGCAAAGCTGCTGCTGCTTCTCCAGTCTATTTTTTTAATGGAGTGCAGCTGAAATGCAGCTGGAACACAGCTGTCAGCTTTTATTTCCCAAATCTGCACTAAAATAACAACTACAGCTTGATCATATGATAATTACCTCTGAATTAGAGCCCTGGGTTTGAGACATTACACACAATTAGAAATGAGCCAAGAGCCTGAGGATGACAATAAACACAAGGCTGAAAAGCTTGGGGTTTTGGACTGATTCCTCTTCAACATTTGTTAGTTCAGTGCATTCTTCCATGAGGTAAACATCTCAGGAACAACATTAATGCTTTGTTCTTCCTCAGTGCTTTCGAAATACTGTCCTCAAAAAAAACCTTGGCAAATACCAGAACGCTTCAATGTGAAGTAGGTATGTACATGAAAAGTGATAATCCGAAGCTGAAGGGAGCCTTAGGCTTAACTTTAAAAGGCAGTGAAATTCAATTTCTAGTAGCTAGTTGTTTTACATTTAGAAACTACAGGTTTCTCAAGTAACTTATGAAGAGAAAGCAGCTAACATCCCCCTCTTCTGCTACCTAATATACTGCCTTAATGCAAAACACAGAAAAAATGTTGAGATGGACAAATATAAAGGTTTACTTTAAAATACTTTTTTTTTTTTAAAAAAAAGGACAGGTTTATTAATTTTATGCAATCTTTCTGCTCAGAGATATGCATCTATCAACTAGACTAGGGAGAGCAAATTAAGTTTCGTATAACCCCAACTTATTTCAGTGAACTGTTTCACAAGAGATGATTTGGTCAATACATACAAGCTGACTACAGCAAAAGTGTATCTGCACCTATCTCAAAAGGAAGAAGTGAGATCTGTAACTCAGTCTGTGACTTGAACATTTCTTCACATTCTTCATAATCTCTTCCCGTAACCTTATCTCATCTAGCATTACTTGCTACAACTTTACAACCGATAAACATGAATCTAACTCCAGAAATTAGAGACAAGAAAAAAAAAAATACACCAAAAAAACCCCCACACTTTGCTGAGCCACTCTGACCATGAAATCCATTAAACATCCCAAGCAAGTAATTTTCAAATACTCTGTCACAAGTAAGCACAGCAGAAATGAGGTGACAATGACAAATTCTACATATGTTAATATAAACCACCACTTCATGGAAGAAAATAATTTAGAAAAAATATTTTGAGATGAAACACATTTTTGGCAGATTTAAGATCTGAGCAGAATGAACTTCACATTGATATGCAAAGGAGCAAGAAAAGTTTGATGACCTCATAGCAAACGCACTATCGCATTACAGAGTACATTTAGCTAATAGCTATTTAATAGCGTAGTTTTTTTTTAAAGAGGATGCCAGTGTTCCATTTTACCCAAGACAAAGGTGAGCCTCAAAGAAACCATTTTGCTTATGGTCCCTTAGCCTGTAAACAAAACTTTCAAGGGAGAGTTTAAGCACAAAGATCTGAGCTACTATAATTTTCACGTGGCATTCAGTCATTAATCAAACAACCAATATGCTAAGATATCTCTTTTAAACATCAGAATACTTAAAAGGTCACTACACTAATCCTCAATATTCATCCTTTTAAAATAGTTCGGGTTACAAAGCCAGAGGAGAAAACCTATTTAAGAGTTTGGGGGGAGAAGGGGGTTGTTTACAAAAAGGTTTCTTTTTCTTGTAAGAAATCCAAATACAGTAGGATTCTGTTAGTTTCAATGACACTGATGTTAATCTTCAATTTAATTATTTGCCATTGTAAAAAAACTTACTTCAAGATACCTACACTTAATTTTGACAGTTTCTCTTTAACATTCATATCCGCTAACATTATTCCACAGTGTCAAAACAGACTTCTTGATTAAGCATCGCACTTGCTCCCACACAGCATAACATCCGAATTATTAATGCCAGCCTCCAGCCAGCTCTTTTCCAGCAGCTGTGCTGCACTTCATTGTTATATAACTCTCAAAAATCATTTCAAGTTCTCCCTGTGAGAATGACTGCGAATAACAATTTTTCTGTTCGAGATATAGCCAAGACTGAATACAAGCATGTTGAGCTTTAGTCTCAAACCGGTCGCCTTTTTCACACCAGTCTCCCAAGCGAAAAATAAAAAAGCAAAATGCTAGTTTAAAGAAAGAGAGGTAATTTACAGCACCATTTTGAACTGACAATGAAGAACAGATAAAGCCCAAAGAAGAAACGTAAGAATACAGGGCAAGAGGAGTTTTTTCCACAATGCAGAAAGTGCCTTGAAGCAATCAGTATAATAAACCCAAAATTATTACCCTAACGCCTTTTGTACGTTTTCCAAGAAATACAAAAGCAAAGCCCATTCATAGATGTGCACCTGGACTGCAAGACTCTGGCAGAAGGAAAACAGGATTCTGTGTGGGGTTTCTCCATGCAGGTATGAGATGAAGTTCTTCAGTGAATCCATTTATAACTTGGAACTCTTGTGAATAAGTATCTCCAGCAAAATTCTGAAACCCACTGCAAATGCAGTGTGAGCAAGAGTACACTGAAAAACAAATGAGATGGTAAAAGTCCCTGAACTTGTTTTCTATGCTTAAACATAAAACAAATCCAAGCTGCAAAACCATACCCTATTAAAAGGAGCTTGACATAGTATAAGAGGAAGTTTAATGTGTGCCTGAGTTGATGAAGAATCCAGCAATTCAGATGATCAAGAACATTCAAAGTGCCCGGTAAGCAGAATAAAAAAAAATACATTTATACAATTTGTTAATAGCTTAAAAGACTGAAAAATGTCAGAAACTAAGATTATTAACTGAAAGTTCTCCAAGGTGTACGCTTTTATGCTCATGGGCTTCAGCAGTTTAGATTGCAACAGCAAGGTCTGCCGAAACGAGCCTCTCTCACTCCCCAATTCCGAAGGCGAGGCAGCAGGGGAGCTGTAAAGGATGGTGCAAGTACACCAAACCAGCTGCACTCCCTTCAACACCCCAAGTCCACGATTAAAATTAGCACCCAGAAGAGGAAATGCAGATCTAAAGCATGAATGTGACCTTTATTTCTCTCCAAGGGGTCCATTTTTAGACCCTGATAAAGACTATTGTTCCCTGAGGACAACAGGACAAAGGTAGCAAGCGTAAAGCGACAACTCTTGCTCTTAGACTTAAGGAACACATTTTTGTGAACAGAGATGGACTCTCAGTGACAGTTGCCCAGGCTGATAGCAGAGTCAGGCCAGCAGAGCAGCCAGAACTCCCCATGAGGGACATACGTGTTTTAAGAACACTCTGGAGAGTCCCTAGACGCCTTTTCTTTACATCAGGCTGGGTATCTTTGAAAAACAGGAATTCAGGAGCTGCCACCTGTGATTTGCCCAGGCTCAGTACCAAGACAAGTGTATTCTGGCACAATTAAGAATTAAGTGCAGGAAAAGTTAAGCCATACTCCTTTCTTCCATGTATGAACTCTAGCTTTTGATCAAAATGTGGTAAATGTTTCTTCCTTGAAGAAGAACATAAGTGAGATATATATATAAAGCTGTAACAATCAGTTACAAAACAATCCTGGGTATGGCTGTACAAAGTTCCTTTCACATGAGTAATCTCAAACTAATTACAAAAGACGAGATGAGTGGGCCTTAATTCATTTATTTGTTTTGATGTTCTCTCTCTCATTTTGTATATATAAATATAAAAAACAACAACTATTTATTAAGCAGAAAGTTTAAAAGCAAACAGTTTAATGAACCTTAATGATGACCAGAGACAGCAAAATAATGCTGCAGGAACAGCTTTATTTTACTCTTTCTAACAGCACACCTCGTTCTTTTTTTCCTGGGCCTTCGGATATATTCTCATGATACATAGGTTTCATGTAACAGCAAGCCTCAAAAACGTGGGCTGAGTCTGAATTTCACATCTCTGTGAAGGGTCTTGATACTTCCGGTGGCAGCTCTTCCATGCCTGATCAACATCACAGGACTCTGCTTCTTATCATCATAAAAATGGCACTTTCCCACATTTATGCAGCTGTTCAATTCACAGGGCAGATCTTGAAATGTTTTTGAACACTGCTCTGAAGTTTCCTTAACTTCTGTGTTCTAATTAAATATGTTTTTCTGCAGGCATCAAAAACCACGGCTAAAAGTCACAGCAATTTTCTTAAACATGCTCAAGGGCTATTGCTTCCCATTGCACGAGGTCAAGGGCCAGACATGCAGTTCCATTACAAGCACCCTACAGAAACATATAAAAACACTCATAAAAATGCATTTGTTTATATGGCAAAGAGATATGAATGGATTAATACTCTACACAGAAACTACCACAATATTATTAGAGTTTATTCAACCTGCAAGAATTTTATCGAATCTTAAATCATGTCCCCTTCCTTCTTTCCCCACGTGCATCAATGGACTCTTGTGTTTTGGTTTGCAAATATTTAAAGTGGTGTGTCAAGTCCTGCTGCAGAAGCCTGATGGTCATGCCATGCTATGAATAACAGATTGAAAGCAGGGAAAACAGTTCCTAAATCAAATTACGACTCTTGGGGATAAACACATTTCCAAATGATGTAATTATAACAATATGTCACACTCTACTGAAGACCTCATATAACATTAAAATAAAGAATGAGTGGGTAGGAAATATAAGCAAAGGATGACATAATATTGTTCCGTGCCAGTTTGTGCCTGTTTTCAATCAGGCCAGACATCAGAAAGTGACTTGGGAGGAAAAAAAAAAATAAAAAAAATCTCGCTAACAATCAAGGGAATTTCTGTTTAAGTCAGAGGCCTGTGCACTAAGATCACATTTGACCTTGTAATATAAATAAAGTACCCCTAATGAAGTGTGTACAGAGCCTGGGAAAGACAAGCCCCCCTGCCTGCCCCTTCATACCGAGTCCCAAATAAACACACCAATATGACTGAAGACATGCTTCCAGAAGAGTTTATTATTTTATTTTCACCCCTGTATATATTCCATGCCAGTAAAAACTGCTGCATCACAAGCTCTTAATTTAGTCCCTTTTAGACACAAGAGGACCTTGGATGGTTGATCCTAAACATGCCTGCACTAAATAACTCATAAATGAGCTGACAGAAAACATGTATCTCAGACTCAGTGAAATGCTTTGTATGCACAAGTGAAACAAGTTGTATCTGGTTCAGACCTGAAGCCTTGGTATGGTAGTAAATCGCATTATCGGCCTACAAAGTGAAGTCACTTGATTCTATCAAAACTGAATAAACTCCATTGTGGCTTTGCTATAATCCCCTTATGAGAACTGTGTGCATCATTATTTACCCAACTGTTATGTGGGTGGAAACAGGAGACGTTCACCTCTGGCAAGTATGTGTGCAACTTCTCTCAAGTCAATACACTTGCACCTGCTTATACCAGCAATGAAGCTTGTCTCTGATGTCAACAGTGATATTATCTAGAGATAAAACAGTTCCTGTTTTGTCTGAAAAATGAAATACCTCAAAATATGTCAAGTCACTTGCAAATCCTGCCCATAAAGCAAAGAGGAAAAGCTTAAGAAGAATTACTTCCATAAAACAAGTAGCTTCTGGGGCCAGAAACCCTGAAGAGATTCACACCCTCCCTGCACTCTCCACCTGCTAGGAATCTTCCATGACAGCTCCGGAGCCTGCCAAGCCCTGGTTCTTGCTTGGATGACATCCCTTATTGGGAGCCCAGAAAAGCTCAGTGCTAAAGACAACTGCCAGGCAAAAAGTAAGCAGCTTTCTGCCTGTTTACCTGCATCTTTCCAGGTGCTGTAAGTGATCAACAAGACTGAAAGAAAATCACTGCTGACTAGAAAAGGAAGAGGAAAAGGGAAGGAAAGTTGATGACAAACCAACGAAGCACATTTCCTCTACCAGTCCTTACAGAACCAGCCATTCATGCAGCCTTCTTCCCTCAAACTCCCTTCTTCATCTCCATCACTTTTAGCCTCATTTAAAACTCCTTTTTCTTTTGTCGATAGGCCTGAAGTTTCTCCCCTGCCTGGCCATTCTCATATACAAAAAGACAATCAAAAACCCAAACCCCATAAAACCATAAAACCTGCTTCACCTCATGCAATTACCTACTTACCAAGTATTTATCTTTTTTTTTTTTTTTTTTTACTGTCATCATGCTCACAGCATATTTATATTTCCTCTACCTTTCACATAGCTGAGTTATTTTTCACAGTAAGGACTTCAAAACACTTAGTATATTTTGGGTACCACAATTATATAATTATCTGTTTTAAAGATGACCACAGTTAGGATTACGAAGAAGCCATAAAACCAAGTTTCCCTTGGGTGAAATTACCTCCTTCCAACCAGTTTATCAAAGGACCACTGTTGGCCCAAAGCTCCCACTGTCTACTACTAAGACTGCTGATCTACCAGAACTTCCATTCATACAGAAATAGAAGCCGCCCTTTAAATGGGACCTGGCAAGAAATACTGGAACTTCTACACTTCGTGACCTTAAAAATACCAACTAAAAATTGCATGGCCTCATTCAGCTGATGTCATTGGTTTGTGTTTCTGGGACTAGTCTCAGTTTTAATGGAACACTTGCCCCAGTTTTAATGAACTGGTTGTCCAATGAGCATGTGATTGACCAGGTAGTCTAGAAGTCTTGCCCAGCTTGTTCTCATTTGAGACAGGTTGGGTGAGGAATCTGTTCTGTAGTGCCGGCAGCAAAAAAGGGCATACAGTGAAATCTGCAGTTAACATTTCTGGAAATATATGATAATTTTTTTTAATTATTTTTATATGATAAATCGTATGAGCCACAAGCAGGAACCACTTTCCCTGTGTGAGAGACACTGCATCCACAGAGAAATACAGCCGCACCACAACATGCAATTCGTGACTACTATGGGAGAAAGGTACACAGCAGAGTTTGTTTAATTAGTTGCTGATACTGGAGCACAGATATTTGGAGATAATCACTGACATTACTGAAACTTTGCCAAGATTGTGTTCATCCTCTCTCCCTCTACACAGAATACAAATTCACTGAATCCTATGAAATTAAGCATATGCACTCAGACCACCTCCCTGAAGATTAGTGACTGACTGGGAGGAGCCAATTAACTCCATCTGGTCCTTAATCCTCAGGAAATTTGCTACAGTCAATTGAATGCTGCTACAAAATTAACAATCAATTTAGATTATAAAATTCGTATTTGCTTTGGTGCACTTCCTACACTATGTCTAGTTAGCGCACATGAAAAGTAGTGAAACTTACTTTTAGTTATATTCAACATCAGCCAAGCACTTGTTTCTTAGCAGTCTAAACCAAACAACGCTACCTTTAATTCCATAATATTTTTCATGCCAGTTCATCCCAAAGCTCTTTGTTCACAAGAAGCTCTACGCAGTTCTTTAGGATATGGTTTCACATTACACCTAATTAAGCTGAAGAGGGAGTCTGAAGAGCTGAAACCTGTACAAGGTACCAAGATTTTAAACACTGCTGATCTTACATAAATACTCCCAGGTTCTTTATTTACTTTTAAATAGTAAATATCTCACACCTGCCATAGAAGTAAACAGAAACGTCTAAAAATTGTGCTAGTATGACTTAAGCAGGAGGTATTTAACATTTACCAATTGCAGAGAATCTTCAAAACCTACAGACTGGTCTGTCTATGTGAATTTCTACCATTTAAATTTAATTAGTGATTCCCCCTCCCAGTTTTCATTAACACCATTTCCTTTTTTTTTTTTTTTTTTTTGCTTTAAATACCTGGCCCAAAAATTAAATTAAATTAAAGTAATTGAATGACACAAGTCAAGCTAACAGTTCTAAGAAACCCAAACTTTAAAAACCAGTTCAATGTCAAGGTATTTTGTCACTGAAGTCAATTGAAGTTGCTAATACTCTGATTTTGTGGGTGAATTAAGCCATATACTATCTACCCAGCATATGTGTGAATAAGAGATCTGGTAAAAGGAACAGCGAGAAGTTTCTGGAACAGAAAAAAAATTTCTTTTGAATTTCACGAAATGTAGTTGATCCAAACTAACTGCTCTTCCTTTCTCTTAATAGTCTAAGTGAAATGTTGTATTGCCTCACTCTAATTTAATAATCTTTTAAAAGATATAGGCTTTTGTCTATGTATATAAAATCTACCAGCTCAAAACCCATGTTTCCTGCTTTTGATTTACATTGAAGAAATCTCCCCTGCAAAGGATAATTCATTTACACTTCACTCCTTCAGATGCTTGTTGAGTAAGATGTCATACTTGGATTAAATCAGTTCTTCTCATTCATTTGGCAGCTAGTAATGCAAGAAACCAAAAACTCTTTCAGTTGATTGAGTTCCCTCAATAGGAGAGCTGGCATTTCCTCACACAACTCCATTTAAGTGGAACAATAACAATATCAGGTTCCCTTCTAACAATAGCTCCAGTGTTATTTGACATTGCTGCTGAATTCTCAAGATGAAGATAAACTTGAGAATTCATGGAGATCTCCCAAGAATGTTTTCTTATTCAGAAAAAAAATTTCCAAAAATAACAACAACACAGTGCTTTTTTTTTTTTAATTATTGATATTCCTAAGAAATAAAGGATCCTTACAAACACCCCTACCTTTAGAATTACTACCTTTCTACTACCACATACTTAAGAATTCAGTGTTATCAACATTATCATTTCATAGTTGAGGGTACTGAAACTGAAAGGATATTTCAGTCAGGTTTGAATAATGACTAAAGTACAAGCAAAACACTGAATTTGAGAATCTCAGTTTTCAGATCCTTGCTACTGCATAGACCCTACTAGAAGTTAATCCCAGTTTAATCCAAGAATTTGGTCTGATTTCAGCTACTGAATTGAACACACTACAATGTCTGAGCCATACTTGAACCTTTACTGACCAGCAATAAGTTCTCACGCACCTGTTACAGGGGGAAATTCTGAAATAAAGCAGCTTCACGGTCAGTAGCAGTACACAGTTGTACTGGGTCTGGCCAGGATGGAGTTGGTTTTCTTCATAGCATCCCATACTGTGCTGTGTTTTAGACTGGTGAGCAAAACACTGTTGCTGACACACCAGTGTTTTAACCACTGCTGAACACTGCTTACAGAGCATCAAGACATCTCTGTTTCTCGCTGTGCCACCCTTGTTAGGTTGGGAGGGGACACACCTGGGGCAGCTGACTTGAATCAACCAAAGAGCTATTCCAAACCACCTAACATCATGCTCAGCCATAAAACAGGGTGGTGGTCTGGTGGGGAGGGTGGGGCGGATTTTTCCCAGGTAGCCATTGCTCAGATACTGGCTGATCATCTGTCTGCTGGTGGTGACTGCCCTTGCATCACCTGTTGGGGGTGAGTGTGTGGCAGTGCGTTTGTTGTGGTGACGCCCCCCTTCACTTAAGCTGTCTTTATCTTGACCCACACTTTTTTTTCTTGCTTTTGCCCTTCCAATTCTCTCCCCCTTCCCTCTGCAGAAGGAGTGAATGAGTGAGCTGCCAGCTGGGGTCAATCCACCACAATAGTGGAGGAAGCAAACAATTACCCTTTAAATGTACTTTTTCTCCTGAAAAGAGTACGCAAATGCTACTACTAATATCATGGATGTCCTGGTGGACAAGAACCTTTATAAGTAACTGTGGTTCTACAAGTTCCACCTTCAACCAGGACAGTGCCATGCACAGTCATAACAGACAACTGGGTCTATACAACCCACTCTGCAAGAAGCTTCAATCCCAATTTTTTCCCAGCCTCCCACTGGACAGTCTGACCACAGAGTCCTTCTCTAGGCTCGTCAGTAACAGAGTCAGTAATGGGGAACAACCTTATTGGGAGGGAACTAGATACTGAGCACAGAAGTTGATCGATGCCATACAGTGCTGCTAGCACAGGTTACAGCTTGGTAGCTTTACCTTGCACACAAAATGGCAGAATAAAATAGTGCTGCCTAAAATGACTTGGTAAATGGCACTAACATCTACATGATCTATCTTTAAAAAGAAGGAAAGCTGAAACACAGCTTCAGCTCTGAAGCCTGCACATAATACCCGGCAGGATAGAAAAGTCCTGATGTAGCAAAACTAATCAGCTGGTTTTGACTGGGCAGAATATTATTCTGTCATTGAACGTGTTCTAACACACAACAAGTACAAATGAGACTATCTCAAAAATAGACACTTCTGGGTTGTGCCCAGTATTGTATTACTGATACGCATTCAAAACACCAAAGCAGTGCAATCCAAAGGCAATGCTGCTAGAGATGTCCAATATATGGCTTCTTCTAGCAACATTGTAAAGCATAACTTGATAGAGTTGCAGTGGACTGAGCACTTCTCTTTCTACCTGTTCCCCTGGTTAGCCCAAATACATTCTAAGTTTTCTACTGCCAGAGGGAGAATCACTACAAACTGGAGCCTCTTAACAATCAGGGAGAAGGATTCTTAGCGCTCTATGGGAAAACCTCAGAGAAAAAAAGTGCTTGCCATGCCTACTACACCTGTTAGTCTCATGAGCTTCATTCTCAATGTAAACCAAAGTATTTCTCCAAAGACAGTTGACAGCAAACATTGCCACAAGCCTCTCAATGTACCGGAGTCCGCCATCCTACCAGCTAAAGAGCTCAGTGGCCAACTGGGAGGCAAATATTCCAAGTGCTGAAGTAACTGTTATATGTTGTAGACAAAACAGGGAGGTGACACCCCATGAAAATTAACCATGTATTAACAATCCTGTAAATTATTCTTTAATCCATAAGTATTTACCATCATTAGGATTAACCAGTTAATGAGAGTAACGCCAATGCCTCCAGAGACATCAGGACAAAGGCTGAATGTTCATATACAGGGAGAGACAGAATTCGTTTCAGCTCCATGTTCTTCCTTCTCAGCCACAGAAGTAGCTGACAAGAAACAGAGGGCACAGGCTTAAAGGGCAAGGGTGAATTTTAACCAGCAAGTTTACCAAAGCAGCAGTCACCTGGAAAGATTCTGCTGTACCGAAAAGTAGTGGCAATCTGGCTGCAAGATACTTCACCATCAGGGTGTTACTGCCTTCTGATGCTCATGGGGAAGCTGAAGGGAGATGAAGTGTATTGTCAGTGAAGTGGAAAGATGATCTCTGAGCATCACAATCGCCGTTTGGGTAGAGGCCAAAGATTGCTGCAATATCACACACTGAGGAAACGAGCAAACAAAACCAAAGGAAAAAAAAACAAAACAAAAAACCAAAAAAAACAGCCCTAGGGAACAGAAAGGCAGCTGAAAACCATCCTCCCCGTGAATCTTTCTCCTCCTCTGAATTCAAGTCATTCTGACTGTAGGTTGAAAACTGAGATACTGCCTTTTGTTAAACTATGATGAATACTTACCGTTTCTCTGGTTCTTCAAAACCACTGAAAGAAGCAAACAAGAGACTGTATTATTCCATTTTACCCCACTGATGCCTACAAAGTTCCTCACAACCACAAATATTTATATTTGTATCTTCACAATAAAAGATTTGTGAAAATGTGTTAGACAGACTTTCACTCCTTAACAGTTCAATTAGTGCAACTACATAAACTGGAATCTCAGAGTACAGCTCACCATTTGCTACATCAAACTTTTAAACATTAGATCTACTGTTGAGGTTGGCTATCACAGTAAGAAAAAAAGTCTGTTTCTGCATGTTGTTATTCCTTTGCTTTTAAATGCTAAACTAGATGCTTAAATATTACCTCTCTCAAAATGAGAACTTTTGTCATCTAAAACACACACACACACAAAAAAAGGTCCAAAACCTTAGCAGTTGTTACTCAGCATTGCCCCATTTCCTTCAAGCAAGTTATAATGATTTATACTAATATACCAACAAAGGAGGTAGAAAAAAAATAAGCATAAACAAAGCTGTTAGAAACCAGATCAAAATCTGTATTTAACTCATGCTGCGCCCCATTTCTAAAGGCAGCCATAGAAAGATCTAGGAGTGCTTCATAAGATCAATAGCAATAACCTTAGCTCAAAAATGACTGAATAATACAACAGGCTGCTTATGCCAGAGTTCATTGCTCTTCACATACCTATATGTTTCACAAATGTTGAAGAATAAAATATGTCCTTTAGCCAAATTACATGCTTTGAGATTGAGGAACATCAGCCAAAAGCCTAGTTTTTGAGCAAAGATTAGCAGCATACTTGTTGTAAAAAAAAATTAAATAAATAACTAAAACACACTGGCTCAGATACAGCTCTCCAGACATGTGACTTCTAATAAAGCATGTTATCCACGCACTGCTAGACAGCAGATGTTTCAAACAGTTGCCATTTGAACTAGGAAAACAACATTGATGGATGTTTGTTATTTTAAACTCCTACCAGGCACCCCGAGCTACAAAAAAGGAGCAATGTGGTATTTTTCATATTTATGTAATTTGTTAATCTGTCTGTTACTCCAGAAACAGGTAACTCATCAGAACAGTCCAAAGAAAGCAGAAAAAAATAAAGCATAAAAAGCAAACTTGCAGCAATTTACTAACACTGTGTAAAGGTGCCCGAACAGATTTGTTCCATCAAGAGGCTGTTTGAAGCCTCGTTGATTGCATTACCTCTTCATCTCAAAGTATGAAGTTTTAAGTCTTCAATGCAAGGAAAGATGCCTGGTAAAAATAGGTAGTGGCACACACAGGAAGGTGCTAGCCTTCAAGCCAGGCCATTAGAAATACAGAGGACTAAAACAAAACACATGAGAAGACCAAAGAGGGATCTACCTTCCCCTTCCGCCCCCAACTCAGCCCAGCAGGAGCAACCTTTTCCAAAAAGGTGCTAATGAGTCTTAAAAGATGAGCCGGGAACATGTGGGAACAGTGTGTTACATGTTCAAACAGGCAAACATACAACCAACGCTTCCATGTTCTGAACCCTATTCTACTTCTTGTCTTCACTTCCTAACCGATACAAAGAGTAATGCAGAGCAGCACTGAAGCACTGAATAAAACAAAGGTTGGGTGGGAAAGTTCGTAAAAGCCAAACCAAGGAATATTTCAATTTTAAAAAAACCAAAACAAAACAAAACTAAACTTGCTGGCTTCAAAATCTCTATACCACTAAAAAAATGGTATAAAGCAACACGAACATTTCAATCTGCAGAGTCAAAGGTCACCACTGAGCAGAAATACAAACAGAAAAGTAACACTAGCATGCATATCTCTCCCATTTTCTTATTTAATTAAAAACAACAAAAAGCCAGTTGCCACTAGTCAAATGCTTCATGGTTTTAGTTGCCCCCATGGCTTCTACTGCTGCACACGCAGAGCAGCCAAGGCTCAGGTCTGAAGAAATTAAAGCGTATCAGAAACTCAAAAAAATTTATATTAGACAAAAATTCAGAAGTGCCAGCATGCAAACAGTTTATTGGCATAACTGACAGAGGCAGATGCAGCAACATAAGAACACTTTCAAAACATGTGAGGAGGAAGAAAAAAAAAAAAAAGGAAGCTTTGGGTAAGCAAAATAATGTCTTTTTCCAGCTGCAGTACTTTGGATCCAAAGGGGTCTGAGACAATAAAACAAATACTCATTTTCCTTCACCCTGGAAATCTGGAGTTCAAATGAAATGCAGACAGAGTTGAAATGCCCCTTTGCACTTCTTTTACAACCTTCTTTCTTTAGAGAGGGTAGCAAACTTACGCTGTTGTTAAGCAGGCAGGTATAATCCGTTTCACAGCAGAGACACGCTGAGACTTGTCTATATTAAGAATTAAGTCTAGGACAAAGGCAGGAACAGATTTCTACTCTTAGACTGACACCACAAGGCTACCTCTACTTACTGTAAATACGGCTATTACCTGTGGAGTCCCCCCAGAACTGTTCTGAGATGATACCTAAATTTACCTCTAATCAAAGATTCAAGGAACTGAGAGAGACTTCACAAGGCGGATATTCAATCGTTTGTAGGACACATGTAGGCAGGAAACATGAATAGTCTTAACAGAAAAGCTTTAGCAAACTATGGTCCACAGTTTCCCCAATAAAAAGCTAGGAAGAATCCCTAACTGGATATCAACAGGATAGCCACTGCAGGAAGAGGTAAAGTTGCACTGCTGACATGCACGTTTAACACTACGTTGCTCATTCTTGATCCTGTTCTGTGGTACTTTAACAAACCTGTGACTTGTTTGAGCTTTTTGAAGGAAGCTTTTGATAGAAGTAATAAACAAAGGCTAATTTCATATGCTTATGTTTATAATCACATACATAAACCTGTTAAATACTCACCCCAAAAGATTATTTATCATGCATTCTCATTTCTGTAAATGCTTACTGAGAATCATAACTGGAGTACGGAAGTCCTCTATACTTGGACATACAAGAAAACCAGTAATGTGGTAATGAAAAGACAGAGTCACGGCAGCAAGGCTAGAATCCAGTATAATGCAGGCATGATGTTTGAACTGTAAAGACAGAGGAGTATGTTAAAATCCTGGCTTAACATAGTCAACAAGGGCATTTTTACAACCTTAAAAGGGAAATATGCAACTTCTTGCCTGTCCACAGACAATTAGGTGGTCAGCAGAAGGCAGAGTCTCTTGATTCTTTTGTATCCTGCCTTGGAATAAAAAGAAAAAACTAAGCCTGGCAGCATGAGCTCAAGTACTCTTCTGGCACACTGCAAAGGCAATCAATAGCTCTGAGAACATCTGTTATTCAGATGCACTGAAGAACAGCAAGCCTCTGAGGCTCCCTGCACTTTTTACTTCCAGCTCAAGAGCTTCAGGATAAACATGGTGTGCCCAATAGTATATTTTAAACCATTCTAAGCATATGTATTTTTTCTGAAAACATAAAAAGTCTGTGCCTGCAGATGATGAATGAATTCTGGATTGCTTAAGGAGACAGACATTGCATATTTCTTTGGTACAGTTACAGCACATGTAGCAGAACTTTGCTATTTATCCCAGTGCAGGAAGGACTGCAGCACGAATGCCTCTGCAAGGGCCAGCACTCCAGTACATACATTGGTTTTGTGCTGCAACTCGATATTCGCAATATCGCCAACTGAAACAACTGAGTTAATCTCATAGAAAGGTAGAATACCAGCAAATGAGAAATATAAGCTTTGGAAGTAATACATTTCTCCTGTTTACCAACAAGACTTCTTTCAAAAAGTCAGTCATTCACCATACCAGCAAAAAGTCCATTATTCCCAGGAATTCATTGTTGGTAGGACTGAATTATTTTCTAGTCATTACTTTTCTCAGGTAGCCCCACCTCTCTGAATATACTGAGTATTCTACAGACTGGCATTTTGAAAACTAGACAATTTAAAGCAGTCAGATGCTAAGGTGCAGTACGAGGAACTCAGCTGAGCTGATGTAACAGATCAACTGCTGCCAAAACCAGGTCCCGTACTCCTTCCTCCTCTTAGCATTCCCTTTCGCAGCCACACATTCCTGATATTTTCCTTGTATCAGCTCTGATATTCACGTGACCCTTCAGTGTATCAATTCACTGGCAGAAAGCTGATCTATCCAGAATGAGCCTTCTACAAGTTAGTAACCTCAACCAGCTTACCAAGGGATCAGACGAACATCAGAACAAGCAAGGGAGGACAAAGAAGCAGGACTCCTCCCAGCAGCAACAAAATGCTAATTTGGCTTGCCTGTCTCTTCAAATCTGATCTTTAATCTCCCATGAACATCAGAGAACAGAATAATGAGTTGTTATTAATGTATTTTGTTGCCTAAGAGGATTCCATCCTGTATCAGAACTCAGCTAGAGATTCTTACAATGTCTTAGTTTTTCTGCAACTATATTGGTTCTGTCAATGCCCTATATTTGCTATCTGCAATCCTTACTCATATTAAGCAGTAATTTTTTTCTGCAAGTAGCACCAGTGAAGCTGATAAAACTGTTTTCAGAACATGGTATCATTTTATGGAAGGGTAGTAGAATCTGGTCTCACTATAAAAACGTTGATTCAACAATCACCTCTCTCTAATACAACTGCTATTTACGATTCTGTTGCTGATGTAGAGAAGATTAGAATCAGTGTCTTCATACAGAGAATGCACAGAAGTTAGAGCTGCTGGGTAATCTGTAGCTAGTTTGAGTGCCAATTTTCTTACACTGTCTGTAACTTAATTATAATTAATTTATCTTCAGGATAAACTCATTTATCATTGTTCGTCATGGTTCATGTTGCCTCGTCACTCAGTTTGGTTAACAACACATTATTTAAATTAATACCCTGATTTGCTGCATACTTTCATCAACATCACTTTTCCCATGAGAAATGGATTTGCCTTTCTACTTGTACCTTAAGAACAATGAGGTATGAAGTAATCCTTGCCAACTAACATTTATGCTTATGTATGCAAAACACATAACTCCTGTTAATTAAAAAAAGTTATCAATGATGCAGTATGATTTGAAAGAGTCTTTCTCATGCTACTATTAATTTCAGGGAAAGCAAAAAAATATACCAAAAAGGTGTACTGTTATTCAGAGAGAGAACTTACTTGTTGCATAACAAGATCAGGCTATGCCAAAATATTATACTCACAAACACCAACATTATGAAGTATTTAGTTTTGTTATATGAAAAACGCCATCTTATATTTTTTTTGTGATCCCTGTAACATGAAAACATCAGGACCTAGACTCCCTGATTTCTGAACAGAAGTGTACTCAATTTCCTGAACCTTCCCTCCAAAACTTCAGAGAAAACTGGATAAAATTTCACAAGCTGGAAGTCCCTTTCTGAACTCCAAACACCTCCCATTCTCAGGGGGGCTTGATACAGCATGTTAGCCCTGCCTACTGGATATGGGTAGCACCAGAGGGTCCCACAACCACGTACATCAAAGCAAATGACTAAGGGGTTGGGCAAAAAACTTTTGTTTTAAGCCTTTAAAAGGTTCATTTCAAATATAAGCAAAGATACTCCCAGTAACACCTACTGCTTTTGAGTGTCACTACACACTCCAGTACACCAGTGAGTTTTGTACAGTCAGTAGCAAGCTTTTCCCACTGGAAGCTCTGAGACAAGAGCTACAGGCACCCTAATTTGTTACACATGAAGCACTTGAGCCCTCCTTAGTTCACAAATTACATGCATACAGTTCCAAAGGGGTACATCATTCTTCACTAGAGACAGTGTAAACAAAAGGTTATCGATATCATTAATACTCCAAGAATAATAGTTTAGACCTGAGTTCAAAAGAGGACATTCAGAGCAACCAAAAGGGGGCAACTGACTGACAAAATACAGGTCCATTCTTTACCAAGATAAAGAAATTATGTTACCTACATTAGCAGGGAAAAAAATACTAAAATTTCAGGATCAGTGTGATATTTAGTTTAAAAAAACAAAAGCCACAAACAAAAAACAAATCAACAAACAAAAACCAACAAAACACATTCAAGCAGATGCAGTGCTCAATAAAGCAATCCTTTGTGTTAGGGGAACATCAAACTACTGTTTATTTAACCTGGAGACTGTTCCCAAAGTAGGACTCAGTTTAACAAACTCAAAGCTGCCACCTTGTTACAGGAATATACTGGCATTCCCCATGCTTTCACCATAGCCTGCCTTTTAAAATAAGCATTACTTTATTCAGCAAAGAAGGAGCTCTGCTCTTCTTCCCCAACAACCCTGTGAAATACTGTACAATGAAGTACGAGCTGCAGCAGAGATCTGAAAAATCGAGCCCTCAATTTTCCACGGTCTTGTACAAATACATCTTACTTAGATGCAACACCGGGAGCTAACAGACTGACTGCCTGCTGATGGCAAGAAGTTTGAAGCCAGGTCTCCCAGGTTTCATTTTAGGCAGTTTTTGATTTGCTATGTGATACTAGGCAAGTCACTTCCCGTTATTTATTTATAAGTTGCATCTAATTATCTAGAAGGCCTAATTAGCTCATCTGGAAAGTGATTTGAAATACACAGATGAAAGATAGTGTGCATTTCTCAACTCTTGTCATCTGTGCCAATAAAATACTTATTTCACAACAATTAGATCTAATTGTATTTTTGATAGCTGCTGTCTCATCCCTAGAAATTCCAGCTCTGGAAGTCACAAATAGAAAGACTCATCGGGATGAAATGTTAATGAAGTAGTATGTGAAACATCTATAGATAAGGTTAATATTCTAAAGGCCTTTTTTGCAATCACTCAACATGCAGTGAAACTTTTTTCCCAATTGGGTCTCCACTCAAATGGAAACTTAAGAGATTTATTTTTAAACTGTCTCCCATCTCTATCACAGTATAAGCGTTTCCTGCACTGTTTTAGGTTTGTCTGAGAAAAAATTGGCCTAAGAAACTAAATCTAATCTTAAGACTGACTAAAATATTCTAGAAAGCTTTAGTAATTATGTCTTACTACATCATGTAGAAGCCCTACATTCACTTTCTGAGTATCAGCAAAACATTAATAGGACCCTCAGACCAGACAGGAAGCTTGACCTTGGGACAGGGACTGAAGTAAAATGGAGACAGAGTAGGCAGTGTGAAACGCTATGGAGGTTATACATCCCATGCTGCAAGACATGACCCAGCCCAGAGGAGAGATTCCGATAGACCACAGACAGGAGAAGAGAGGCTTACTAAACCCAACTACTCTTCCCGACCAAGTCTAGTGTCCCGTCTCTACAGGACGTTTCAGCCAAAAATATAAAAAATTACGCAGGAAACAGCTATGGAGTAATCAATTCAGCACGCAAATCTCTTGTTAAAGAAATTAAAGTTAAGAGAACATGTCCTGAAACACATACACCCATTTGTTAAGGTTTTCTACATTCTAATCCTGACTATTTTTAACCAAGTATTTTTTCCTGCTCTGTATGAACTGGGATTTCAAAACAAGACCAAATTTCAATGTTCACTTTGACTATAAGCATTCTGTGGCCCAAATCACCTCATCTTGTGTCTATGTACTGTACACACATTAGCCTAATGGGTTCCCAGCCTTAGTCGCATTCTACCATCCCACATACTCCTGGAGTAAAGAAATTTAAATATAAAACTAAGTATAGTCAGCCTACTTGGCATGACTTTTTTTTCTTTTAAAGCCAACTTTTAAATAACATAAAACACTATTTTAAATAAGACGACAGCACAACTTTTAATACAGCATGACCAAGACAAAGTCATATGGTTTACAATTTCCTCTGGATAAGGGCCCATCTCAACACTTCATTCACTCATTCAGACAAAAGAAAAAAAAAAAGTCTTGCTTCAATTTACTCTGTCCCCAGTTGCTGCTGGTAAACAGATCTGCTGTCAGCTTCTTGGAAGATGATCTCCCATAGAATCAGGGAGGTGCTGCTGTTAAACAGGGAGGTGGCTGCTGCTGCTGCAAACACCACTCTCAAAGTAGCAGAGAAATCCGGCTCCATCAGCAAGTGAAGATCAGGACAAAGGAGGGGGTGAGGCAGAGGAACCTGTGACTGACTTGATTGCACAAATGCCTACAGACATGGTCAAACCAGCTAACCATCGTTGTATCTTTCTTCTCTATACTTGTCCATACTTCTGTTGCTTATGTTTCCCATCATGTTACCCCAGAAAACACAAAGGAAATCAGATTTTTTTTGTTGTTGTTGGATACCACCCAAGTAGAAAATACATCATTTTTCCCTCCCCTGCTAGACTCCATGGCCTCTCATTCCCTTACTTCAACTACATCCATGTTTTCTCACCAAGTCACATGTTGGGGAAAATGCTGCCGCTATTCAAATTGTTGGTGCTATTATAGCTTAATAAAGTAAATTTTGGCTCAGAACACAGGTTTGGCAAGATGAGTAATTGTCCTCATCATTGCTCCCTTTTTTTAACAAAACAAAAAACCTAAGAACAGCTTTTATAAAAAAAACACTGCATGCACACCTGCCCACTACAGCATAACTCTATGTGGTATATTTCTCACCAGTGATGAGTGATGAGTATTTATTTCAAACACAAGTATTAAGGAGACAGTACTTCATACTCTGAATTTCTCAGATGTGGCATGAACCAGTTATAGCCAAAGAAAATTAAAGTTAAATGTGGGAATCTGCATGAAATTTTCTGTACAGAAGGGACACAGAGTGAGGACAGGGGTATTAAGTGAATATGAAAAGTGTGGTGCACCTCTGGGGCCCTACCTGCTATACCTGTACCCTACTCCTACATTCTCTTTCTGTCCTGTCATACCACAAGACTCAGCTTCTGTCCCCAACTCATCACAACCTCCAAATATCAGAGGCACATCCCCAAATTTACTGAAGTGATGCAAGCTCAATAGCCACTCACTTTTAAACTAACAACATAACAAATAGAAGAAATAAGAAGATGAAAATATATTTGACATTAAATACTTGGGTATAGTCACTATTCAAAGTTATGTGCACAAATAAATGATGCGTAACTCATTGGGCAGAGGAGACAAGAAGAGAAGGGAGCACCTCTTAACCACAGGACTCAGGAACACAGTACATAACTCGTGAGGCTGCACGAGTTCAGGTTTGGGCCCCTCACTATAAGAAAGACATCGAGGTGCTGGAGCATCCAAAGAGCAACGAAGCTGGTGAAGGGTCTGGAGAACAAGTCTTACAAGGAATGGCTGAGGGAACTGGGGTTGTTTAGTCTGGAGAAAAGGAGGCTGAGGGGAGACTTTATCATGCTCTACAACTACCTGAAAGGAGGTTGTAGCGAGGTGGGGGTTGGTCTTTTCTCCCAGGTAACTAGTGATAGGATGAGAGGAAATGGCCTCAAGTTGCACCAAGGGAGGCTTAGATTGGCTACCAGACAAAATTTCTTCACCAAAAGGGTTGTCAAGCATTGGAACAGGCTGCCCAGGGAAGTGGTTGAGTCACCATCCCTGGAGGTATTTAAAAGACATGTAGATGTGGTGCTTAGGGACATGGTTTAGTGGTGGACTTGGCAGTGCTAGGTTGACGGTTGGACGTGATGATCTTAAAGGTCTTTTCCAACCTAAACAATTCTATGATTCTATATACTCTGCTTTGTCAGAATCTCTATATGCAGCAACAAAAGCAGGAAAATTACTTAAGAAATGTGAATGGGTCGTAAATGGTTGTGCATTATTTCTCTCATTACTATAGCACTCGTTCTGCCTGGGCCAAACACAAGGGAGCCTGTCATTCTTCACTGCTGCAACACCAAACAAAAATATCCCTCTTTCCTGCATTTTTAATTGTCAGCTCAACTGGAAATAAACTAGTATTACAATCGCCAAATATACACTGGTTAAATAATTACACAATATATTTTTGCTTTTTCGTAAAATTAACAAAACTTTTCAAATAAGTTTTTCCTCCCTTTCTTGTACCACAACATAATTATTTTTTAAAAGTATACAACTTTTCTGCAACTGAAAAAAATGGAAAAAGATCGTTAAGTGTCTGTTTTCACATGAATATTCAGAGAATGAAAAGGTTCATCACCTGCAAAGCACTTCACTGACATGTAATCTATATTTTAGTTACTATTTCACTAATTTAACAACAGCTACAGTTACAACAGGAACAGTTCACTGTGTTCAAATCAGCTGGCATTGTTGTGACAAGTGGTCTGGGTGGAAGATGACTGATTAGCTTTTCTCTTTCTATAAATGATTCTACAACAGCTTAGTACCTCCGCCGTGATGTCAAGCTGCCCTGTCTGTGGGTATTACTGCCACTGAAAAGTTTTCTCCTATCAGGGGAATCTTGAGACTTCTTGCCTGCTCCTTCACCATCACATTTCTACACTGCAACACAGAATAGCAAAGCCAGCTGCTAAAATAAACCCCCAGAGTAAATTGAAGCTTTTTCCAACAGCCCTCCTGTGGCTCTGAAACACACCAGGCAGCAGCTCACTGAGGACCCAGGAAGCATAGGAAGGGCTGAAAGACACTTTTGCACAGTCCCAGTAAAGCACGCTGCTAGCACTTCTCAGCTGTCTGAAAACGTATGTTAAGGCTGCTGGGGCAAGGTGAACACAAGGCAGAAATTAAAAAGACTGAATAAGCAGTACTTAAAAAAGCAGCAATGCTGTATCAGAACTAAGCCCTATGGTACTACATTGTTCCCAAAGTTTATTCAGTATTTATGGGACATTTATATTATATTTATAAAATTAATGCACAAGAAGGAGGCTGCTCAAGACATCAAGTCTAGTCTCCTGCTACCAGAGCTGCAACAAAATATAGTACTTTCCTCAAGCTGGCCAAAGCCCATTTAAAAGCTGTTCAAATTCTTGTCCCCTTCACTACCGTGAGCAGATTTATAACTACACTGCTAACTGATGACATAACCAATTCTAATTTCCACAATAAGCCTAAGTTACTTTTCAAATTAGCTGGTATTTTTTTTGTACTGTCAGAGGAGTTCAGCTTGTACTTCACCTCTCCTGCACAGGGAAAATCCCTATATTCCTAACCTTTTGTATCTTTAACTTGGTACAGTAAACAAGCAAAGGTCTTTCAATCTCCTCTCAAAAGAGAGGCTTGGTGTTCCTGACAATAGTTGTAGCTCTTCTTTAAATTAATTTCTTCTTGATATCTTTTTTAAACACTGTTGATTTCCCACAAAATTCTACACAAAGTCGCAAGAGTGCCTTATGAAACGGCACTCAGACTTCTCTTTATCTGTAAGATGTAAATCTTCTAAAATCACATTTCCATTTTACCCATGGATGTCTCAGTCTCATGTCCCCTCCAAGAGACTAGCCTACACGACACTATCTTCCCTGTTTCCAAATGATGACCTACCACCACTTCACAAAATAAACTGCTGTTATTAGGACTTAAGTGCATGATCTTGCACTCTTTACTATGCTGTTCAGTGACATTTTCTATTGAGCCAGTCTTTGAGGGCATTCAGCTCCTTTAGCATACTTCACTCCTCTGTATGGATGTCTGATGATACAAAAGGAGGAACTTTGATGCTATTAAATCCTTAAACCGCTCCAAGCCTATTTGGATAGAACTGCATTTTTATGATATATTTGAAATTTCTGCATTTTAGTTTGTAGGAGGTAAGAAGCTGATTATTTTCTAAAAATAAAAAAAAATCACCTGTCTAGCACAATTTCCCACAGAATTATTTATTAAGACATATTTTAGAGTGCAAAGCCCAAGACCAGCTTGAAGTATGTTTGGCATTTTACATTTCTCAGATTGAAAAAGGTAAGACTCCTAAATGTTACGTCCCTAGTCCTACAAGTACTTGTTCAGATATTTAACTTCAAGCATGTGTGCAGTGCAGGAATTAAAACACCTGCAGAAGTGTTTGCTGGATCTAAGCCTAAAGCAGAAAACTGGGATTTAAGATTCCTGGGGTTTTACTCCTGGCTCTTAGTAAGAGCTCCCTTTGCAACATTTTGTACTGGATTTGGTTATATTTCTCCCATCTGTAAACAAGGAATATAATCAATCTATAACAGAGGGACAGTTTAAGGCTTAATTGAATGGTATTAAAGTGCTTTGAAATCTTTAAATGAAAGGTGCTACATAAGAGTGAAACAGCATTATTGCTATTTTCATGCCTCTAGCAGATCTTAATAGTAAATATTTCTTTCACCCTCGTGCCCTGTATATACTAGAGACCTGTCTCAGCAAGAACCATATACAGCTACAGGTTGGGCTCGGGAGATGCTAAAATACTTAGCCAGTGCAGACAGACTTCACTGTATATGAACTGTTATTTTTTTAAATCAATCCTATCAATAGATGAGCTAACCTAGAGCGATCTATAACATGATTAAGTTATCTTTCCTACCTTAACTTGGAAAGCTACATTAGCACCTTCTGGACATTAATAAATATTAAATGATATTTGATGATTTCATTAATAGTCAGAGTTCTGACCAACATTGACCAAATTTGTTCTCTTTCAAAACTGCTACAGAAAAAAACCACTGATCTTTACCAAGAAGCATCCAAACAACATTTTAACACTCACTATTCACGCATATTTTTATACAGCTTCTAGACAATGACTAAGCACAAAATACCTCTTTCTCTAGCTAAGCTTGCCCAACCTTGCAGCAGAAGCAGCAGCTGAAAGAGCAAAGCCAAATACATGACCAGGAGATTCACTTCCACCTTACTCTTATACACTGACATGCACGTGACTCGGGCTACAACTGCTGCCCACATGCAGGAATCAGCATGGGTTGCAACTACAGCCTTCATATGTGGTCCATTCTTCCTCAAGGAAAAGACAGCAGGATACAAAGTGTCCCATAGATCTAGCCCATGAACTGCCAGCTGGAAGACACTAATGCATAACTGCAAGTGTTTAAAGAAAAAATAAACCCACCCCGAAAATGCCAAAATAACAAGAGAAAGATGACAAGTAAAAAAAAAAAAAGTAAGGTACCATACCCAAAACAAGTAACAGCTTGCATCAAATCTCTCTTTCATCACAATAAACCTATGGCAAAAAACAACTGATTTTTTAACCATTGTGAATGAAAACAAGATGCAACAATTTCCTAGACTCACTAACATCAAAAAGCCTCTTTTATAGTCTCTCTCCATATTTGATCAATATTCCTACATTAATTGGAAAGGCTCCAGTTATTCCACAGGTTTTTTCCTGGAGCATAAAATCAATTCTTTGAACAGAACTCATCATCGTTCTTCCAAAGGTTTTAAAGCCAGAACAGGCTATACTACACTCAGAGTATTTTGCTTGCTTGTTTGCAATAGGTTAAGAACCTTGAGGACCTGTTGAACCTTCTCTCGTGGGTAGGGGCACCTACAGTTTTTCTTCACCTTCTTAAGCTGGCCATCTACTTTCACCACATTTGTAAGAAGTTTTTTTTCATTTTCTGTCAAGTCTGGCTGAAACTGGCCAGAAGTTCAAAGGCAGTTTTGCATGCGTATTCACAAGCACATGCACATACATGCATCTGATCCTGTGTCTTTGATTACAGGAACATGAGCTCAAACTACGCAGCTGAAGCTTGGGGAATGTAGCTCTTGGAAAACAAAAAAGTATCAAAACCAGTGAAAACTCTTCTACCTATTCCAATGCTTACCTATGTTTTTCACCTTTAGAAACTTGATATACAACTTTCAGTCCATTTACCATCATCCTTTTCATACAATAAAAGTGCACAGCACCAGTAAGTGGGATAGATCAATATACCAAATAACCCCTGGAGTCAGGTATCAGCAAGCTAGTCATGAAATCAAACTCACTTTGCAAACAGACCTCTCTCTACGGATCTCTCTCTTATGTGTTTGGGTTCCCGTTCTTCTTTTCTGGTTAGGTCTCAGTATTGGCAGGAAGAGAACGTGTCCATTCCAGTTCTCAAAATCTTGCGCATGCTGCTAAGCCAGTGTATTCAAAGTGCTTTGATAATACTTGCAAGCCTAAAGAGATTAAATTCGCTGTTCAGATGACACGTGTGTTTCAAAGTATTATTGACTGGTTGATCTATGGAATTACATTTACAGACACTACAGAAGATTCATTCCAGGCTTTTGGTCACAGGAAACATGCCAAAACACTAGTCATCTCCCAAAGCATAAGCCCCCATCTGTTGCAGGGTGTGATTAAACATTTAGAGAACGTTGCCTGCCATTCAGAACACATCTCCAAGATCAGCCAGTCATTCTTCACATTCATAGATATGAAAGCACTGCTGCACATTGAGAACTTGGCTTTTGTCACAGTTTTAAAAAAAAAACACAATCAAAATACTAGAGCAGTTAATCCCTGGAAGGCCTTGTGATCACATTCCTTGACATGTTTGATAAATATAGAAATAGTGAAAGCATTCTGACTTGTTAAACTTGCAGTCTCTCTGATGCATTTCTTGGCCCCAGCATGCACAGACTGCTGACTTGGCACACCCAGAAGACCTTTGCTCACCTTTCTCAATAGACCCATGCTGATAAGTCTAAGTTTCCCCACGAGCAGAACAATGTCATGCTTATTAAAATGTTTACTCAATTCTTAAAGTAGAGCAGCTCTCTCATGAAAACAGATGTCAGAGGAAAACCTGTACAGGCACATGTATACAACTATAGATGATAAAAGAAATTAAACAGGAATTTGAATGACACTCATTCTTTAAAAACAGACTAGACTAAAATGTCTTTAGGTTTTATGCAACATCAGCCTCTACCGAATATCACCTGCTTATGCACACTGGTAAAAGAGGTTGTGTTAACAGAAAGAAGCCAACTGTATAAAATTTAACTCTCTGTTATCATTTTTACCCTACTGTATAATTCACTAGCCATGGGTTCATATGACAATGACCAAAGCATGTGTCCAGGTAGCTTAGAATGTAACATATAATTGATTTGGCATTAATGTATTTATCAGTTTTTAGAATATTACAGTATGCATGCATTCTATGCTATCTTTTACCTTGCCACACCCAATTTATTTTTTATACTCAGCACAATAGATTGTTTCAGCCGTAGGAATAAAAGTAATATAAAAGGTATGGGAGAGAAAACTCCAAAGCCTACATACTACTGACTACTAATTATTTTGAAAAAAGAAACCACCAACCACAGGTTAATGCAAGTTCTGCAAACTAAGCTGTTTTCCACAGGAGGTGTCAAGATGGTTGATTGCGTCAGCCTAGCTTTCAGCTGTCCTATTTGAAAAACAAAACACACTTTTGACACTTAAAGATTATGTGCTTTTGAAAGGTATATGACACATTCACAGCACTTCAAAATGGAATATTGTTTCCGTGAGACAAGAGAATGTTAAAGGATTTTGCACAATCTAGTCACTTTTCCAGTCAATGTCTGAAAAAATAATCTTTTAGCAAACTGAATTTGCACAGCTGTGTGTTTTCTCATTTACAAAATGAGAAAACCCATTATGTACATCATCACAGATTCCAGACGTGTCAATTATCATAGCTGAGATTGTGTGAGTTTTAAATTATAACAACATATTTATAACATTATAACTTAAATTTACAATCTGAATTATGTCCTTAGACAAGTGGCAGCGGGGTGTGAAACCCGTCGAACTCTACTTTAGCCATCTCCTCAAGACACCTCAAATTTACCCTAACATTCAGCCTTGCTCTCCCAGGAGTACAAACTTCCTTCTTGTTCGGCATCTTTAGATCAAATAAAATAAAATAAAATTACATAAGTATATAACAACTTCTTATGTTAAGTATTAATGTAGTTATGCCAATTATTAACTACATGATATTGGCACACAATTTTGTATTAAAATGATAATTTATATTAGAAAGTATTCTCAACAGAAATTGAAGATGATTGAGTACTTTTTCAAATGCTCCACAGTATTTCTGGAAAATATTTGTTTCTAGTTATAAATTTTCAGGGATAACCAAAACTACAAAACAACAGACAACCAAGGCAAAACATCACCTATGGGATAACTTAAACTGATGAGGTTTTTTACATATAAAAGCATGAATACACGAGACTGAATAATGTACCATAGTTTGATAATATTAGATTCACAGGAAACCATTTAAAATACATTTGCAATAGGAGCAAGATAGGAGGACTTCAAAGTTCAAGTTCATTCTAGTTAGTAATAGTGTGCAATATGGGCACAATCACTCATGTGAACATTAAAAATAATAAAGGCACCCTTCTATTCATAACTTAAATGCTTGGTTTTAATTTTGTGACCTTTTATACAACAGCAGAGAGAGGCATAACAAAGTAAAGTTAAAGGAATCTAACTACACAGAAAACTGAAACACGTCAGTTATTTTCATTGCTCAAGCCAAATTGAAAGCAAGATAAAACAAAGGCAGACATGGTTGTATTCTTAAAAACGCACGTTTTACCCCACTAAACCACAATTTTCTTAGCTACACTAGAGAGTCCATCCCTACTGTGCAAAAACTCTACTCTTTAAATGTGAAAAACAGTAGAGAGGAAAGAGAAGAAAAAAGAGGAAAGGAGGGGCAACAAGATGAGGCAGTAAGATGGAGATAACCTGATGGGCAATAACATTTGAAGATACTCAATGTAATATATTCTTGCTTGCTCAAGCATCACTGAAAAAGCAACTCAGAACTGAGACACCTACAATCAGAGGTCATTCTTTGTGTCTAAAATCCAGGATGCTCTTTGAAATAGACATAACAAAGAAACTTCAGAAACATAGTCTATAATTACATTTCTATGACAATCAGTTATATAAAACTGCATCATCCAAATAGGCTACTGTTTTCTGGAAAAAATGAGAACTAATGTAATCAAAACCAACATGTGTCTTATTTTCATGAAAATGTTCAATCAAATCTAATAAAAATACCTATCTATAGATACCTCAAGATCTTCCTTTCCATATGAAAATGTACAGAGAATGAAAAGATAAAAGATGTTTATACGTTCAACTGTGAACAAATTCCCACTCTAATTCTATGTCAGGGTGATAGTGTCCAAGTGGGTAAGCAGGAGCATAAAACAAAATACCTCCCCTCTGATTTCAGCCTATTGCTCACTCCCGTGAGCTTTCCACAGTTCTGAGCACCAGCAGCGAGCTGCACGCATCAAGTTCTTGCCTTTTCCGAGCACCGTGCTATTACAGTAACACAATTTTGCACTGTAAACCTATTATGGACACACTCTCTGAGAGTGTGTTAGTGGTGACTGACTGTGAACACAATGTTACAAGGAGTCAGAACTTGTAAAACTTATTTTATATTCTGTCAAGAAAGATTGCCTGTTTCAAAAGATGGAAACTACCCCTGCTTTCCGCCTTTTTTTACATCTGTGGTTTATATTATTTATGAAAAAAAAAATAAATTTAATTAAAAATTAAAAAACGTGACCCAAGGAAGATTTGCTTTATATTACTCCCATGATTTCCTTAGATAATTCTGTACTTATTTGCACTACATTTTTACCACCCTTATGATATGTCAGATACAGTGCTAGGATTACATTAAAAAGATCACACAAGGGTTTCAGTAAAACATTTTTATTTATTAATTTTTTTAGTAAGAGACAATTCAGTTGCCTAACATTCCTGGAGATGAATTTGTACGTACAAAGGATCTGGCACAACAGAGGCAATTTTAATTAAAGCTATTCAACTTTACCCTCCCTGTCTCCACATTGCCCAAGAGAGAACCATCTTTACAGAGTATAAGAAACAAGAGTGTTCAGATTATATAGTGAAATATATTTTTACTTATTTTCTGATGTCCAGAAGCTATCAATGAAGGTGCCAGCTATTGCTGACTGTAACAGGCTTGTTTGACAGAACCATGTGGCATTAAACTTGAGACCCACATACTATGAAGCAGATTGTAACATTGAGAGATCCAACTTTAAAAGATTTACACTCTCTCTCTTCTGACATTCACTCAGAGTGGCAAGAACCTGCTTCAGAGAATTAAAAAAAACAAAACAACAAAAAAACCACAAACCACAGCCTGGTCTGGTTTATGGATTATAAAAGAGTCAGCATTGTATTTGCATAATTTTGGATCATTACTGACACAAATTTTAGGACAGCTTAAGTAATCACCGAAACATAGACAACATCAGAAGGCAAGCCATGGATTACATGTAAACCCAGGAAAGCAACGACTAGATTGCAAATACTTGATCAAAGCACTACCTGTCTACAAACGGTAGAAAGTAAAAGGAATATGCACATTGTGAGGCTTTTACAATTATGACAAATAAATCTGTCAGTTCAATTTGGAAAAAGTTCAAGCAGCAACGTAAACTTATGTAGGTTGCACAGGGACAAGTAAAAACAGGGTAAACAGAAAATTTGCCCTGCAGTTGGTGATAGGTGGCACATCAGGCCAACACAAGTGCAATGCGTTCCATATTATTGGGGAGCAAAAAAAGAATGAGAGTTTTGAATTAATGAAGAAAAAATTGGTCATTGTTACATTCCTAGGAGAAGTACATTCTAGATATGGAACCAGATTCTAGTGAATCTGATTATTCTGTTACCTTGAATACTAACACAAAGATATATGAACAAATATTCAGCCATGTACACCACATGATTACCAAGGCAATTCATGTGCCAACCAGCAGGGCATAAGTAAATGCAAACACAAACAAAAGCCTCAGAGAAGAGAACAAACATTGCAAAACAGCATAGTTAAGTAAAAATAAACATGGAGGGAATAAAGAGGTAAAGTTTAAAAACCAGAGACATAAAAAAACCACCAAGACCCATATCCCATAATATGACACCTATATAAATATAGAAAACATCCAGAACTCCAGCAAAGATACAGGGCAACATAAAAGACCCAAGTATTTTACATTTATATTACAAAAAGAAGAATAATACATTATGAATGCAGATATACATATTTCATTTAGAAAGGAGAAAGGAGAAACCCTTTTCACGCATGCATCGAAAGATGCTACCCTTAAGCCATTAAGTCACTGAGTATTAAGTATTTATGAATGGTCTACATACAAATAAAAAAAAAAATCAACATATATCTAAGTGAAAAAGAGAACCAAAAGAAAATAAAGCAGAAGGAAAATACAGAGCATAGAAGGACAAGGATGAGATCAAAAACCTCCAAATAATTGATTTTGAGACTGAGTTATATAGACCACTCAACCAAGAAAAGCTTTTGTTATAAGGAAAGCGAAAACTGTAGCATTCAATTTATACGTACTAGAATCCTTGTCACAAGCAGGGAGACACAAATGGGTACCAACTGATTCATCGCTTTTTTTTTTCCAGATATGATTATGAAAGAGTTGTTTCTTGATGACAGAATCAAGGTGGCTGCAAGAGGACACATTCCCTACAAGACCTATCTAAATTAGGCTAGACCATTTGTAAGAATCAAGCAAACCCAAATACACATGGAGGCTCTGAAGTAGTCTAAAATCTCTGTTTTACCTTCTCTCTCAGAAGTCTTTCTACAACTTGAGAGCAAATTCTGCAAGTGAAACACCCCACCACAGAGCAACCTTCTGAAGGATGAAGACAACTATGGAGGACAAAAGTTGAAAGATTTGAAGCCTGTACTGAGATAAAGGGTATTAACATTTAAGAAGCAAAGGGGACTATGTTTTCTATACAGGCTTCAAATGAAGCACTGAAAGCTGTTCAGATATGAAGTTGTGAGACTGAATTGCAAACTGAAACGTTTCCTAGAAGAGCCCTTAGACCTGCTGAAAAAGTGTACACTTAAGTAAAAAAAAAAAAAAAAAAAAAAAAAAAAAAAAAATAGTGTAAATGTGGCTCTAAATACTCTGAGTGTAACTTCAAAGCATAAACATACCACAAGCACCATCAAGAATGTCTAGAACACAGCCTACAATGCTGTCACTAAGTAAACAAGTAGCTCTATCAAGAAGTACACCTAGCAAAGTCAAAACCATACAGTTTGGTGGATGACAGAGTACAACTGTATGATTCACATACCTAACAATTTGGTTTGGAAAGAGTAGCAGTTCAGAAGAAATAATATTGTTATCTATTATTATCAGGTTATAACAGCTCCATGAGCACCAGCAGGATTACGATCAAGATGAAAATCAATAGCAGAAAAGAACTCATGAATGGTATTTGAAATGATTAACTGGCATTAAGACCATAGTTTTGTTAAAAAAGAAAATAAATAAAAGCTGTGAACTTTGGTAAAGAGTCCACTGCAGAGCAAATTGCACATAATTATAAGAAATGGCAACTCATACATATTCCGGATTATAGAAGGGAGACACAGTTTAGTAATTGGCTGTAGCACCTCAAGAAGGTATCTGAGAAAACGCTTAAGGAAGAAGCAGCTAAAAGAAAAACAAACAAACAAAAAAAAACCCAGAAAAAAACCAAGCTGACATAAAAGCTTAAGTATCGTCACCAAGTTAATGTTTTCCTAGCTAGCAGAATTTCACACCTTAATTTTGTTAATAAGTCAGTCACTAGTAGAGAGGCCTTCTGTCAGAGGACTAACAGAAGTTTCAACGTCTTCCAGTTTGGAAAGTTAGGCAAGTTGAAATCTTTCGGTGCCCGAACCACCTAAAACAATAAAAAGATCACCACAACAACAGATCAAAGATCACGTCCTAATCACCCAACCCTATTACTCTAAGGATCTTAATAGATAGTAAACACAGTAATTATAATGCAATAACCAAAGTAATTAGAACTCTTTTTGGAGGCCTGGTAACTTCAGAATCAGTTAAGACAGACAACACAGAGGCAGAACATAGGTGTACACAGAAGAAAAATGTGCAACTTTTGCCTCTGCTGTGATATAGAACACTAAGTTTTTCTTCCTTTGGAGCAAAATATGATCTTCCATTGCTTGACATGTCTTCTCTGGAACAACAAGACAGGGAGGGCAACTTGCTAGAGAACACACAAAAAGTCTTTGAGTGCAAGTGACCTCCTGATGCGTCAAAGCAGAATGGAGAAGAAGAGAGAAAAGAGGAGTAGATGAATTGCCCAGTGTTCTGCAAAACAGACTGAGTTAGATAACAGGACCAAAATGAATTATTCCAGCAGGTACTTAAGACCAATGGACAGGAGGCAGCACATCCCAGGACTTACAATATCAGGTGGACTTCACAGAATCATAGAATGGTTTAGGTTGAAAGGGACCTTAGAGATCATCTAGTTCCAGCCCCCTTGCCATGGGCAAGGACGCCTCCTACTAGACCAGATTGCTCAAAGCCCCATGCAACCTGGCCTTGAACACTTCCAGGGATGGGGCATCCGCAACTTCCATAGGCATCTTGTTCCAGTGCCTCACCACCCTCAGAGTGAAAAATTTCTTCCTGATACGTATTCTAAATCTCCCCTCTTCCAGTTTGAAGCCACTACTCCCTGTTCTATCACTACATGCCCTTGTAAAAAGTCCCTCTCCAGCTTTCTTGAAGGCCCCTTTCAGATACTGGAAGCCTATAAGGTCTCCCTGGAGCCTTCTCTTCTCCAGGCTGAACAACCCCAACTCTCTCAGCCTGTCCTCATAAGAGAGGTGCTCTAGTCTTTCTGATCATCTTTGTGACCCTCCTCTGGATCCGCGCCAACAGGTCCATGTCCTTCTTATGTAGGGGGCCCCAGAGCTGGACACAGTATTCCAGGTGGGGTCTCACAAGAGTGGAGTAGAGGGGCACAATCACCTCTCTGAACCTGCTGGCCACGCTTCTTTTGATGCAGCCCAGGATGCAGTTGGCCTTCTGACCTACGAGCGCACATTGCCGGATCATGTTGAGCTTCCAATCAACCAATACTCCCCAAGTCCTTCTCCTCAGGGCTGCTCTCGTTCCATTCTCCGCCCAACCTGTATTTGTGCTTGGGACTGCCCCGACCCAGGTGCAGGACCTTGCACTTGGCCTTGTTGAACTTCATGAGGTTTGCATGGGCCCACCTCTCAAGGCTGCCCAGGTCCCTCTGGATGGCATCCCTTCCCTGCAGCATGTCAACCACACCACATAGCTCGGTGTCGTCAGCAAACTTGCTGAGGGTGCACTCAGTCCCAACATCCATGTCGCCAACAAAGATGTTGAACACCACCAGTCCCAACACCAGCCCCTGAGGAACACCACTTGTCTCTGCACGCCACTTGGACTTCGACCCGTTGACTGCAACTCCTTGAGTGTGGCAAACAAGCCAATTCCTTATCCACTGAGTGTTCCACCCATCAAATCCATGTCTCCCCAATTTAGAGACCAGGATATCATGTAGGACAGTGTCAAATGCTTTGCACAAGTCCAGGCAGATGATGTTGCTCTCCTCTTATCCACCAACGCTGTAACCTTGTTGTAGAAGGCCTCCAAGTTTGTTAGGCATGATTTGCCCTTAGTGAAGCCTTGTTGGCTGTCACTGATGGCCTCCTTATTTTCCTTGTGCCTTACCAGAGTTTCCAGGAGGAACTGCTCCATGATCTTGCTGGGCACTGAGGTGAGACTGAATGGCCTCTAGTTCCCCAGGTCATCTTTTTCACCCTTTCTGAAACTGGGGGTTATGTTTCCCCTTTTCCAGTCAGTGGGAACTTCATCAGACCGCCATGACTTCTCAAATATGATGGACAGTGGCTTAGCAACTTCATCTGCTAGTTCCCTCAGGACCCGTGGATGAATCTCATCAGGTCCCATAGACTTGTGCACTTTCATGTTCCTCAGCTGGTCTTGAACCTGATCTTCTCCTGCACTGGCTGTTCTTCATTCTCCCAGTCTCTGCCTTTGCCTTCTGCAACTTGGGTGGTGTGGCTAGAGCACTTGTTGGTGAAGACTGAGGCAAAAATTTGCTTCAGTCTTCCCTCCATGTAGCTCACGCTTCTGTGGTGCAAAGATGCTCAAAATAGACTTAACGTAACGCTACCCTATGCACTCAGAGGCAAAGAAGGACAAGAATATAGATAGTATACAATTCCGCTTCCTGTGACACTACACTGATTGGTTTTATTGTGAAGTCTGTTTATACAGATGATTATGAATTCCTCATGTATTTTGATTACTGCAAGAGCAGCTGGACTACTTCCTTTCTCTTAGCACTTATCTGCCATCTTGATTAGCAAGTGGTATATGAAAGCTTGTGAAACAAGTACGGGAAGATCAAATAAAAGCAATGATTTCCTCTTAGACCACTACATTACATATAACCTGCCAACAGAAGACCAGTTAGTCTCTGACCTGCAGCAGCTGGGAATAGCTGGATTCCAGATGGCCCAAGAAAACTCCTTTTGTATGGCCCTTGTCTTATTTGTACCAGCCTGACAAGAAAAAAAAAAAAAAAAAAAAAAAAAAAAAAAAACCCCACCCAT